>VMDO01011570.1:0-66152 GCA_007922755.1 Pedetes capensis | reverse complement strand
CGTGACTGGGCCTCTTTTTTATTTTATAGATTCGGGACAAAAACACATGGAGTTTTTAAGAGGCTGGGAATTCCTGGGCCAAAACCTCTGCCTTTTGTGGGAAATGTTTTCTCCTACCATCAGGTAAGTGTTATCTAAGCTACCTCTTTTGTTTCTTATGATTGAAAACACTGGGATAGTTCCAACAGTAGAAGTGCTCATTGTGAGAAAGGGCTGAGGCTTCTTTTCCTCAGAAACTGTGTATGTGCCCCACCCCAGCATATACAAGTTTTCAATGTGGCCTCTGTTTTCTCCTTTTTGAAGCCTCAGGTTTGCTTCAGGTGAAAAGCCCAGCTCTCTCCTACATCATCACTTTTATGTTCAGGATGGGATGTTCAGATGTCCTGAACATCCAAAGAGAATTTGTTTTTTCCCAGGGCAAATTCCAGGAAGGTAAAGTTGTACTTGATGAGAATTTGGAAGAAAGCACCTCAACAACCTGTGTGCACTAGAATCAAACTTTCCTATTCGTCTCAGAGCCCATGGGCAGGGTATTCCCACTCTTTGCCGAATAGCTCTGGAACCTCAGTTTATTAGGAGAATCATCATATATTTACAATGGGGAATTTGCACATGCTTGAATTCTCTAAGGAATTGTTAAATCCCCTGTGGTCATCTTCATGGCTCTATCCCAGCTTTTACTACCCATGATATCTTTTAGGGACTTGAGAGATAGAACAAGAGCATTTTGCTGTAGTTTGATACCTTTAAAGGCAGCACCTTATGCATGAGTCTGAGCAGGAGTGGGAGAATAAGGGAGAGGATGCAGGCTGTATATTAACCTCAGATATTTAACCTCATAATGAATTTTGTGAATTCAACACCATCCTGAGCTACCACCGAGACCCTGTCTCAAAACAACAACAACAATAACAATATCAAATATCTCCTCTATGTCCTGTCCTTTCCCCTCAGACATCTCTGAATAAGAATGCCCCTCTAGGTGCCAGTGAACAATGGTAAGCCTGATTGCATGGCTTACATTGCCCCGATAGACATGGGCAAGCACATTTAGAACAATAATGGATCTTCATTTGTTTTTCTTCCCAGGGGTTGTGGAAATTCGACATGGAGTGTTATGAAAAGTATGGAAAAATGTGGGGGTGAGTGTTCTGGAAACTTCCATTGGATTGACTTGTTAGGATGAGGCACCTTGCTGTGGGAGGACCTTTGTTAGCCCAGAGCTCTTGGGACCCAGTTGTCTATTGTAAAGACTCTAGAAATCTCTCCTACCAAGGGTCCTGTAGGTCATCAGGGGTCTGGGTCCACAATCTGAATAGGTTGAGCGTGTTTTCCACTTATGACCTTTCTCCAGGATTCAGTGGCCCAGGGACTTCTAACGTCACTTTCTCTCCAGGGTCTGGCTGTTCTCCTTACTCCATTTTTACTTCTCTATGTCCCTGTCCATTGCATAAAATGTCCTATTTCACACCTTTTAATCTGTGCTCATAAAGACATGACAGTATCTCCTTCCCACAGTCATTCACTTTTAGTTAAAAGCCAAAAACTCCTTTCTATCAATGTCGAATTCAGTGTGTGTTTTTGAAAGAGGAGTTGGGACATGGAGGTAAACAGGTGGGGAAATGACTTATACCCAGATTTTTAAAACTTCTTCTGCAAATGTTGCAGTTTTTCTTTATGCTTTTTTATAGTATTGATTTCAAGAGCAGGCTTTTTAACATGGGCATTTGGTTGTCTCACTCATTCTACTGATACTGCAGAGAAGACATAGGGTAGATTTGGACCACTGTGTTCCCCAGGGAGCTGACATCCTGAATGGTTTTGTAGGGTGGCCTGAGCCACAGCAGCTGTTCCCCTTCAGAGGTGCTGGATGTCTGGGGAGAGCATTGGGAGAGGTGTAGTCATTATGCTTCTGGGCTAGAAGCAAGCGGGAGCAGGTGCTACCTCTTCCTACCTCTCCCTCTTCTCTTGTCCATCCTCAGAAACCACAGGGCTGGCCACGGTGTTCCAGGGAGATGACATGGCTCATAACGACCCTGTGGTCCAATGGGAACAACACAGTTCAGGGCTGAGGATGGTGGCTCCTGCCTGTCATCCCCTAAACTTGGGAGGCAGAGGTGGGAACAGGGTAACTTTGAGGCCAGAGGCAGCCTGCTCATCGTAGAGAGACTCTGTCTCAAAATGAAGAACTGAAAAAAGAGCTGTGGGTGCAGCCCAGTGGTAGAGCACTGCAAATGATGTGTGAGGCCCTGGGCTCAACTCCCAAGCACCACAAAAGTAAAGAAAGGACTCAGTCTGGATGAAGATCATGGGAAACCCAAACACCCCTGGCAACATTAATACTCGTGAGCACTTGCAAGTTAGTCTTTAATTTTCACTGATAGAATGTCTTTTTCTGATATCAAAATGTTTTATGTTATTTTTACTTATTTATTTTGTAATGCAGAGGATCACATCTAGGGCCTTGTGCATTCAAGGTGAGAGCTCTACCATTCTACCCAGATGTTGAAATACTTTCACCATATCAAAAAGTGTGGAGAATCATATAGGCAATTCCCGTATAAGCACCATCTGGACTTCACAAGGAGTCCAATACTTGTTCTAATTAGGAAGCCCTTGAAGAGCTATTTTGTCCTGAAGCCTCTCTGCCTTGCATAAGCCTCGCTACCCTTCATTGTCTGCAGTCTCTAGTGGCTTCAGTGGTCAGAATCCCTATTGTGAAGCAGGAGGCACTGTTGCTGTGTGTTGTGCCACTTGGGTTGTGGATGATGTGACATCAGGATGGAGGTCTGGATTCCTAGGCCTGGCTGCAGTCTCCGAATCTGGCTTGTGAGGTATAATCAGCTCTGTTTTTCCCACACAGGTTGTATGAAGGTCGACAGCCTGTGTTGGCTATCACGGACCCTGACATGATCAAGCAAGTGCTAGTGAAAGAGTGCTACTCTACTTTTACCAACCGGCCGGTAGGCAACCATGTTTTGAAAATGCAAACCTTCATTTTTTATTTATTTTGAAATGATCATAGACTCCCAGTAAGGTGCCAAAAACAACGTACAGGGAGAGCTTATGTCCTATTTATACTATTTTCCCCAATAGTAATATCTTAGTGGTTAGGTGCTGTTGATGTGGGCCTGACTCACAGCGACCCTATTTAGAACAGAACAGAACACTACCCACACTGTGCTGTATACTCGATCTTTTTTATGTTTGAACCTGTTGTTGCAGCCACTGTTTCTTCTCATTTTGAGTTGTGCCGCATCAGCAAATGGAGGTCCCAGGGGCTTGATTCCATTCCTGGCTTTAAGATTGATTCTATTTTGAGTATGCAGCTCTTTCCCTCTTATTTCTTGAATGCCTTCCAGCCTGGGGGACTCATTTTCCAGCACTATACTAGACAGTGCTTCTCTGCTATTCATAGGGTTTTCAATGGCTAATTGTTTCGGGAGTGGGTCCTTCTCCCTTGTCTGTCTTAGTCTGGAAGCTCAGCTGAAACCTGTCCATCATGGGTGGCCTGGCTGGTATCTAAGATACCAGTGGCATAGCTTTGAGCATCTTAGCAACTTACAAGCACCCACAGCATGACAGACTGACAGACACGTGGGTGAATAATATCTTGAACAAGTATAAACATAACTCATTGCTGTTAATCTAGTAACAAGCAATTAACACTGTTATAAACACAGTTTATGTCCATTTCTGAGTTTTATGATTCTGTGTGTGTGTGTGTGTGTGTGTGTGTGTAGCTCTATGCAAATTTAAAACATACCTGGATTTGTGTTACCATCAGACTACTCAAGACATAAAATTCCTTCACCATGAGACTCCCTCTTGCCAGTCCTTGAGGATTATGTCCTCAAAACGTCTTTCCCATTTTTCTTTTTGTGGATTGTTTTTGGTGTTGAGTTTGATGGTTATGCACCCAGCTCTCCTATGTGGTTTTTGTCTTGCTGAGTTTTTATCATAAAGGAGTGTGGGACGATTCCTTTTTAGCATAGATATAGTTATGGAAGATGGAAGAAAGTTTCCAGCGGGAGAAAAGAATTATCTTCCTTTTCCCATGCATCCCTGAATAAAGTGTGAAGGGGAAAGGATTTCCATGGAATGAACTACATTATTCCTTCAGAACAGCAGATACATATCGAATTCTTTAACTGTTAGCTACATTGAAAAAATGGTCACTTCAAGTCATCCCTTTTCCTACCGGCTCATGTGATGGATACAAATGAATTTAGAACTGGGGGGAGGCAAAAGTTTATCCAGGCCACCTGCTCTCTGTTGTCAGTTCGTTTCTACTCTGCACAACTTTGGAGGATGCCCAAAGTCTCATTCCTGTCTGTCCCCCTGGAAGAACAGTTTCCCACCATGAGACAGATTTTGTTTAAAAGCCGACCAGAATACCCAGACTTGCAATCACACCAGGCAGTCAGGTCCCTCCTCCCTCCTCAAGGGAGCCAAGACAATTTTGATAAATATTTCTTGAGCATCTACCTTGCAACCCGCCACCTCCTGGACAGTAAATATTCATTATACAAGTGATATTTGTTTAACAAAATTTTTATGACAGTGGAGAGGTCCAGCCTTATATAGAGTAAAACCATCTTTGTGTTTATAACCTAGCCTTTTGGTCCTGTGGGACTCATGCGAAAAGCTATCACCATATCTGAGGATGAAGAGTGGAAGAGAATACGAACTCTGTTGTCACCAACCTTCACCAGTGGGAAACTAAAGGATGTAAGCAGATAGCAGGGCTTTTCATTGGAAACTTAATGATGAATCTGGGGACAGGCAGAAACTACAATGACAGTCCACTTCCAGTGGGTAGTCCTCTGGATTAGAGCTTCTTTAGAGTGATCTTTTATCTTTATATCCCATAAAATCCATTGGAAATTCATCCTAAAATGTCTTTTTGTTTTGATGGTATTGGGGAGGAGAATCCAGGGCCTCATACAAGGTTTTTGCAAGCGCTCAACCGCTGAGCTGCACCCCCAGCCCATTGTATTCTGAGACAATGTCTCGCTAAATTACAAGGCTGCCTCTGACCTTGAACTTGTGAGCCTCCTGCCTCAGCGCCCCCAGTCCCTGGGATTAAAGGTGTGCACCATGGTGCCCGGCCAAAATGGTGCCATGATTGGGAATGTCCTGTCATCCTGGGACTCTGGTCTCCTCCTTTAACTGCAGATGGCGTTGTGTTCTGTACTTAGATGTTCCCCATCATTGAGCAGTACGGAGATCTCTTAGTGAAGAACCTGAGGCGAGAAGCAGAGAAAGGCGAGCCCGTCACCATGAAAGAGTAAGTAGCAAGGTTGCTGCTGGGGGTTCTGAGACCCTTGAGGTGTCTGCTGGGGAGCTGAAATGCCCACCCTTGAGGTATCCAGGGATCGATCAGTCAAAAGCAGATGTGTGGTGTTACAACTCCAACAGGCCACCCAGGAGGCGGGGTTCCCAGGAGAAGAGAGGGCAGCTGGGGAGAATGGGTCTTGTCTTGCATAGGAGTCACAATTGGTTTAACTGCTTATCACCTGCTTGTCACCTCCTGTGTTATGGATGACAAGTACATAGTTTAGAAAGAAGAAACATCATACAAAAGTCATGAGATTGGAGGGAGGAATGGGGGCAGTGGAGGGGAAAGAAGAATATTCTTGGTCCTTATTGAGACAGCAAGCAGGGCAGAAAAGACACAGTGTGGGAACTTGGAGCAACTTAAGATTTTTCATGCTTTGCTGAGAGTTTCAGCAAAATATAGTGTATATTTCACATGATGTCTTCCTCCAGACTAAAGAGAGAAGGCTCTGGAAAGGCTATGTGTGGAGCAAGCATACAATTTATTGTGTCATCTAGGACTCATTTTTTGGTGGGACCTGGGGTTGAACCCAGAGCCTCGTGGATACTTTGCAAGCACTCTACCACTGAGCTGCATCCCCAGCCCATTTTTTAACATTTTATTTTCAGACAAGATCTCGCTAAGGGACATAGGCTACCGCTGGCCTCAAACTTGCAATCTTCCTGCCTCCCCCTACTGAGTTGCTGGCATTACAGGTGTGTGTTGCGCCCAGCCTTGGACCTTTATTTTGACACAGGTTCTCACTATGTACCCCTAGTTGGCTCTGAATTCCTGATCATCTTGCCTCAGACTCCCAAAGGCAGGGATTACAGTAGTTTAAATTATGTAGGAACTGCTGGCATAAATGGAGATTGCCCCAAGCCGACTGGAAACAAATGGTCACTAAGCTCTGATATCCCCCAAGTCTCTTCTGGAGACCTTTACTATTATGTATTTTTAATCTCCCTTTATTAGTAAATGATGATGGGGTACAGGGTAATACAGCATTGGCTTTTTCCATTATGCATTCCTTACATTACTTCTTACTATTACATTTTAATCAGGAACATTCTTGGTTTTTACATTGCCCAGAAGTGGCTCTGCTCTCAGGGTAACCTCAGCTCCTTGGAATTTGGGAACAGAGATCTATTGGGAGCTTGAGGAGAGGGTAGGGAGAGCAGGGGATATTTTTGGCTACTCAGAATGGGATCCCCCATGTGTCTTTAGCTAGTTGTTCTATGGGGGCTTTTGTGGTACTGTGATTCTTAAAGCTATGCCACCAGGGTTTCAGATACCAGCGGGGCAACCCATGATGCACAGGTTTCAGTTGAGCTTCCAGACTAAGACAGACTAGGGAGAAGGACCCAGCAGCCCACTCCCAAAACATTCAGCTACTGAAAACCTTATAGTGCCACAAAATGTGCCTGCCAGGCTGGAAAACATTCAAGAGTTGACTGGGGAAGAGTTGCCTCCTCAAAATAGAGTCCACCTTAATGACAGGAATGAAGTAAAGCTCCTGGGACCTCCTTTTACTGATGTGGCATGACTCAGAATGTGAAGAAACATAGTGGTTGCAACAGTGGGCTCAAAAATAAAATAATTGTGTGCATGGCAGTGTGTCAGGGAGTGTTTCATTCTGTTTTACATAGAGTTGCTGTGAGTCAGACCAGACTCAATGGCACCTAGCAACAACAGAATAGGGTATTACTCTTCTACAATGTGTTGAAGAGGAATCACCTCTGGGTGCAGAATCTATGGTAAGGAAAGACCTAGATCAATGTCTCCTTTATCATAAGGTCCACTAAAAAGAGTCAGTTATTCCTCCATTGTCCTCCTGAAGCCCTGTCCTCAGGTACCTGCCATGATCCACCCTGCTCTCTGCTGTAGTTGGTCTGATTCTGGCTCTCTGTGACTTGGCTCCTTGAGCTTAGGGGTGAGCCTAAGCCACCTTAGTGTCCCCATCACACCCAGCACAAGGGCATCTGCACCAGTGGCACCTGATAAAGGCCTCCTGAGCAAGCATGATGGGCACCTAGACCCGTCAGGCGGTCCAGCAGGGAGTCTGACAGCACATGACCCTGCTCGAGTTGCCTAGGTGTGGGAATTACTTCCCAATTCATGCTGCCTGTGTCACAAAAGAATCAGGCACTGGTGTGGGTGTTGATTTTTCCGTGTCTCTCTCTACTCAGCATCTTTGGGGCCTACAGCGTGGATGTGATCACCGGCGTATCATTTGGAGTGAATGTCGATTCCCTCAACAACCCAGAAAATCCCTTTGTAGAAAATGCCAAGAAGATCTTCAAATTGAATTTCTTCGAGCCATTGCTTTTCTCTGTGGGTATGTAGGCATTTTCCCTCTCTTCATGCCTTTCACACTGCCCACAAAAATCATCTTTGTCGAGATGTAATTCACATGCCATATAATTCACCTGCTTAAAATGTACAATGCAGTGTTTTTAGTGCATTCAAGGATGGGCACCCATTACTGTTGTGAATTGTAGAACAATTTTGTCCACTAGAAAACTCTCACATTTGCATTATCGACCTGAACCCACCTCGCCGTAACCAACAACTAACTCACCTTCAGTTTCTATAGAGTTGCCTATTTCTGGATACTTGGTGTAATGGAATCATAGAATAATGGTCTTCTGTGCCTGGCTTCTTTCATTTAGCAATGTGTTTTCTTTCTTCCTTCCTTTCTTCCCTCCTTCCTTCCTTCTCTCCCTCCCTCCATCCCTCTTTCTTTCCTTCCCTCTCTCCTTCCTTCCTTCCTTCCTTCCTTCCTTCTTTTCCTTCTTTTCTTTTCTTCCCTTGTGCATGGTAGGCAAGCGCTTTGCCACTCAGCTACACCCCAGCCCCCACCATGGTATTTTCAAGTGAAATATGCATTCTACCCTTTTCTAGTTACAAATATTGTTGTTGTTAGGTGCCATTGAGTCAAGTCTGATTCATAGCGACCCTATGTACAGCAGATCGAAACACTTCCCGATTCTGTGCCAGGCACAGGATCTTATTTATGTTTAAGCCCATTGTTGCAGACACTGTGTCAATCCATCTGGTGGAAGGTTATCCTTTTTTTTTTTTGCTGACCTGACACTCTCCCAAACATGATGTCTTTTTCCAGGGACTAGTTTCTCCTGACTACATGTCCACAATATGTAGCATGTAGTCTGGCCATCCTTGCTTCCAAGGAGCACTCTGATTGCACTTCTTCTGGGATGGATCTGTTGGTTCTTTTGGCAGTCCATGGTATATTCAATAGATGTCTCCAGCACCATAATTCAAAAGCATCAATTCTTTTCCTGTCTCCCTTGTACAGTATTCAGCTTTCACAACTATATGAATCAACTGAAAATACCATGACATGAATGAGGCGCACCTTCATCTTCAATGTGACATCTTTACTTCTCAGTACTCTGTTGTTGTTGTTGTTGTTAGGTGCCATTGAGTCGGTATCCGACTCATAGCAACCCTCATACGGTTTTCGATGGCTGTTTTGGGATTGCCTTGGGAGTGGATTGCCAGGCCCTTCTCCCATTTTTGTGGTGCTGGTAATTGAACTTAGGACCTCAGAGATTGCAGCGCAGCGCTCTACCAACTGATCTAAATCCCAGCCCTTTCAGTACTATAAAGAGATCTTTTGCCACAGCTTTTCCTAGACCAATGAGCCTTTTGATGTCTTGACTGCTACCACCACAGGTGTTGATTACAGAGCCAAGCAAAGGAAAATCTTGGACAAATAGTATTCCACTATCAGTTAATAGACATCCAAGTTATTTTCACATTTTGTGTATTGTGAATTGTACTGTTATAAACATTTGTATACAAGATTATATTTGTACACTTGTTCTTACATTTTCTGGGTATACCAATGAATTATAAAGTAATTCTATGTTTAACTTCTTAAGCAACTGAGAAAATGTTTTCTGCAGTAGCTGCAGAATTTTGTATTCCCCCCAGGAATCAATGAGAGGTTTAGTCTCTTCACATTCTGCCCAACCCTTGTTTTTTCCATTATTTTCATTATAGCCACCGTAGTTGTTAGGTAGTGGTCTAGCACTGTGGTTTTGACTTACATTCCCCTAAGGTTAATGCTGGGATTTAGCTCGGTTGGTAGAGTGCTGCTCTGTACCTTCTGAGGACTTGAATTTGATCTCCAGCACCACAAAAATGGGAGCAAGATGTGGCACCCCACTCCCAAAATAATCCCAAAATAATCAGCCATTGAAGACCCAATGAGGATTGCTATGACTCGATGGCACCTAACAACAATTGTTAATGCTAAAGCTGGAGTGTAGTTCTGTAAGTAGAGTGCTTTCTCGGCATGTTCTGAGGCCCTGGGCTTGATCCCCAGCATCACAAAAGTGGGAAAAAAACCTGGCAGCCCACTCCCAAAGCAATCTGCCATTGAAAACCCTATGAATAGCAGAGAAGCACTGACATAGTGCTGGGCATGACACAGTGTTGAGGAGTGTTTTGTTCTGTTGTACATATGGTCGGACCTGACTTGATGGCACCTAACAACAAATAATGTAAATAATCTACTGTCTTTATTGTATTTAAAAAGAACCATTTTTCTGTGTTATTGATTTTCTGTATCTTTTTTATTTTCTACATTAGTGTTGTGTTTAGTGTTTATTATCTACTTACTTCTGCTTGTCATACCTTTAGTTTGCTCTTTTTTAAGTCATTTACAGTGTGAAGTTTGATTACTCATTTGAGATAAAAAATTATAGCTATAGTTTTGCATCTGAGCACTTCTTTATCTCTACCCTTGTTTGGAATATTGTGTCTTCATTTTTATTCATCTCAACAGAATTTCCGATTTCCCTTTGGGTTTTTCCCTGACTTGTGTGGGACATTTCCTTGCTGAACCAGTTGCCTGGGACCTGAACAAAAGGCACAGGATCTAATGGTTCCTCTTTGAGACCCTGATGACTTTTGGTTTTCTGATTGTTTCAAAAAAGCATAATTGGTCTAGATAAAATTTGCATATTCATTAAGGATTATTTTTTTTGTTCATCTCCAGTTCTCTTTCCATTCCTTACCCCAATATACGAGATGTTAAGTGTCAACGTCTTCCCAAAGGATTCTTTAGCTTTCTTCCAACAATTTGTGAAAAAGATAAAGGAAAATCGCCTGGATTCTAGCCAGAAGGTAAAATACAGTGACAATTTCATGAGGGCATTCAGGTTGTGATAGTGTATTGAGCTGTGCACACGAGATTTCTGAACTTCCCTGGTCAGTCCTTGGATGGGAGACCGCCTGGGAAAACCAAGTGCTGTAGGCTTGGGAGAAGGACCCGCATCCCACTCCCATAATACAAACAGAGATTGAAAACCCTATGAACAGCAGAGAGGCAATCACAATACTTTATTGTCTATTGTACATGGGGTCCCTATGAGTCAGACACCGACTCCACAGCACCTAACAGCAACAACCACCACTCTGCATTTTTTGTTAGAGGTCAATAGAGAACACATTGTTCATTGGTGACTTAAGCAACACCAGTCACATCTGTGAACTTAAGAAGGCCATGTTCTTAGCAGGGAGGTTAAGTTCTATACTCCTAATTCATATTTCACCTCACGATTAACTCTATGCAATTTCTCCTTCCGCTTCCAGCAGCGAATGGATTTTCTTCAGCTAATGATAAACTCCCAGAAGTCCAAAGACACCGGGTCCCATAAAGGTAACTGAGGGTGCTTCAGGATCCATGGATGGGGAAGCTCTGAAGGAGGGGCTTGTGCTGGAAATGTGCTGGAGATTTTCCAGGCAGAGGAGCATCTTGGCCACATTGTAGAAACACACTGATGGATACAGGAGCCCGAGGAACATTCTAGAAGCACACTGCCCTAAGTATATTAAAAGCTTGAAAGGCTCACACACACATTTAGTGCCTGGCTGTCCTCAGTGGTCTGTGGATCACCTACATCAGAACAAATACTGATCCTCAGCCTCACCCAGCCCCACTCAGTCTGAACCACTGCCTGGTCATCTGCAGGAGTACATCTAGTCGGGAGGCACTGTTCAAAACCAGGGTGATGTTCACTGAGAATCCTTGGTGAAAATGTGTTCATTAGCACACTTTTGTTATACCTTGTGTAAGAAGCAGCTTCTGGGAAATCTCTGCAACCCTTGCAAATATTCTGGTGTTTTATTATTGTTTTTGTTGATGTTTTTTTTGAGATAGGGTCTCATCATGTGGCCTAAGCTGGCCTGGAACTCACAATCCTCTTGCCCCAGGCTCCGGAGTGCTGGGATCAAAGGTGTGGCCACCACACCAGGCTCCTCCCTCACCTGGAGACGAGATCTGGTGAAGATGAGACAGGGTCTCACAAGGCCCAGGCTGGCCTGGAAGTTCTGACCCTCCTGCCTCAGCCTCCTGAGTGCTGGAATCACAGGAGTGGCCACGATGCTCAGCTCTGTGCCCTTTTCATCTATCACTTTCCGAGCCTATTCTTGTCAGCTGCTGGAAGATACTCTAGGTTTTTCTTTTATTTCTCCAGATATCCCTGGCATTAACCATTTCTCTGAGGAGCCTTGGTTCCTTTGTAAGAAATGACAGTTAGAAACCAAAATACTGGGGCTAGTGTTATTGTGGCTACTGCCTTTTTTTTCATTTTTTATAGACACTTTTAGTGATCAAAGCTAAAAAATATCAAATGTACCTACCCCAAAATGAGAAATTATATATATATATATATATATGTATATATATATATATATATATATATGTACACATACACACACGCACACACACACACATATATATGTATTGCTATATACAATCTATATCTCTTTCTTTTCCTTAAGTGAGAAATTATGATTTATAGCCTGCTTCTTTGCCTTAAATACAATAATTTTATAGGAGTCATATCAGACTACCAGGAATTGGACAAACACCTCAGGACAGTCCTTAATATAATAACAATGAAGCAGGGCATGGTGAATCAGGCCTGTAATCCCAGCGGCTTGTGAGGTGGAGGCAGGAGGATTGCAAGTTTGAGACCAGAGGCAGTCTGTGTAACTTAGCGAGACTCTGTCTCAAAAAGTAAAAAAATGGGCTGAGGGTGCAGCTCAGTAGTCCAGTACTTGCAGAGCATGCAAGCGAGAGGCCCTGGGTTCAACCCCCAATACCACAAGAAAAAAAATTAACAATGAGTTCCAGCCGGATATCAGCTCACTTCAGCACACCACTGTGAATACTTCTGTGTCAACATCTGCTCTGTCCATCTATCTATTGATCTTTGTCTCTCTGGCCTAATAAAACATTTTGTGATGAAGGCACGTCTTTCTGTGGATTAAATAAGATCATCACTGAGACACATGTGGTATTTAGCACTTGTCTTGTGGCTAGGGCCACTGAAGCACTGGAGTTGCCATTTTACTGAAATCCTCCTCCTCATTCTCCTCCTCCTCCTCCTCCTCCTCCTCCTCCTCATTTTCCTCCTCCTTCTTCTTCTCCTTCTTCTCTTTCTCCTTCTCCTCCTTCCTTTCTCCTTGTCCTCCTCCTTTTCTTCCTCCTCCTTCTTCTAGTTTCTCCTCCTCCTCCTCCCCCTCCTCTTCTTCTTCAGTGCTGGGATTCAAACCCAACCATTTTCTGGTTGTGTCATGTGGACATCAGAGTGAAAACCAAATGCACTGTAACTTTGAATTGCTTTGCCAGGTTTCTTCCCAGGCATTTGGGAGCTTCGTCTGGATTCCGCCTCCCCTAACCTGTGCCGTTCTGCATCACTCTGTCTTTCCTGCAATGTTTCCTTTCCTTTCAGCTCTGTCTGATCTGGAGATCGTGGCCCAATCTGTCATGTTCATTTTTGCTGGCTACGAGACAACAAGCAGTACACTTTCCTTCATTATGCATATATTGGCCACTCACCCAGATGTCCAGAAGAAACTGCAAGAAGAGATCGATAGAACTTTTCCCAATAAGGTGAGGAGTGGGAGCTGGAGACCAAGGGAAGAGGGAAAACCCTGACAATGAAAACTCTCTACCAAGAGCCTAAGCATTGATTCTTTCACCAGTTATTAAAATGCTTTGCAAATGCCAAGGTCCTTTACCGATAGGAGCTCATCCTTGGCGCTCCTGATAAGTCAGTAGGATTATATAGATTAAGTTAAAGCTAATTCCAAATCTCACTTTCCCAAACCTGTTTCTTTATCCCCAGGCCCGTGCCACATACGATGCCCTGGTAGAGATGGAGTATCTGGACATGGTGGTGAATGAGACTCTCAGATTGTACTCAATCGCAAACAGACTTGAGAGAGTGTGTAAGAAGGATATTGAAATCAATGGGGTGCATATTCCCAAAGGAATGGTAGTGAATGTGCCAATCTTTGCTCTTCACCGAGACCCAAAGTACTGGCCAGAACCTGAAGAGTTCCACCCTGAGAGGTAGGGAGAGCCTGGGAGCAGGACTCACCCAGAACCAGCCTGGTCCCCAAGCGTTACAATTTCTTGCACAAGCAGGAGCTTTGTGGTTCTTTGCAACTACTTTTGGGTTTTAGAACTTTTATTGTTACAAGATGAAAATTGTTCTCTAATTGATCTTGAGTCTGAATAAATCTGAGACCAGAAAAAATACCATATGCCCTTCCAGAGTCTCAACAGCTTAAGCTATAGGTGGTAATAAGTTGGTGGTTGTCCGCATGGACATATTTCCTTGCATAGAAGGGAGACATCCTATTAATTTTTAAAAAATTTGTGTATTTATTTTTACACAGACAAACTTTGGTGACTTCCAAAGTACTCGCCATTTGATGCCATCAAACTGTTAAGACACTTTTTCCACTGCATAAACATGTTTTGAACTAGGCAATGTGATGCCTTTGAGAGCTTCTGCTGTGGTTTATTTTTTTCTTTTGTTTGTTTCTCCTCCTCCACACTGGCAAAATGTTTTCCTCTGAGGGTTTTCTTCACCCAGGGAAACAAAGAAAAGACAGGGTTGGGTGGGTGAACAGGGAGCACGGGGCACAAATATCATGCCATTTTTGGTCAAAGGCTGTCAAGCCCTTGGCATGATGTGGGCAGGTATACTGTCACAATGGAAAGAAGCAGTATCCTATTTGCTACAACTTGGGGCGTTTCTTCCACACATTGTGATGAATCCTTCTAAAACTTCCCAATATTAAAAAGGGTTGTTGGCCATTTGGCCTGGAAGAGCAAATTCAGGGCACATGTTCCCTCTCACGTCAAAGAAACTGATGATCATTTTTATCACGTTTGTTTCTGGTTTTTTTAGGGGGATCTCTTCTCAGATATAGATATTAAAATGCTAGTATAGTATCACGTTTCACTTGGGGTAAAACTTTTGCTTACTTGCTTACAATAAACTATATCTAATATCTATGTAATAAATAATATGTTGTTGTTGTTAGGTGCTGTTGAGTTGGGTCCGACTCATAGTGACCCTGTGTACGACAGATGAAACCCTCCCTGACACTGTGCTATGCCCGGCACTATGTCAGTGCTTCTCTGATCTCCATAGGGTTTTCAATGGCTGATTGTTTCAGGATTGTTTTGGGAGTGGGCTGCTAGTTCCCTCTCCCATTTTTTATGGTGCCTGGGGATGAACCCAGGGTTGCAGATGGTGCAGAGCAGCACTCTACCAACTGAGCTTAACCCCAACACCAAACACACACATACACACACACACACACACACACACACACACACACACACACACACACACACATTAGTTCCTGTCCTATGACCAAAACACCAGACATAAACAGTGTAAGGGAGGAGCAATTGATTTTAGCTCATGATTTCTAAGGACTTAGTGTGTGGTTGCTGGATCCCATGTTCGTGGGCAGAACATCACAGCCGTGGGAATGTGTGGTGGAGGCCCTCCTTCATGGCAGACAGGAGACAGACAGAGAGGAGGGGCTGCGGAGGGGCATTACCTTCAATGTCATGGCCCAGTGGAACTCAGAGGCATTTCAGGCTTCAGATACTGTTTGCAGTCTGGAAATAGTTGATGTTTTCCCATGATTGTATTCATAAACAAAACAGCCATACCACCTGGTGTCCATCAGATCTCAGAAGCTAAGCGGGGTTGGGCTTGGTTAGTATTGAATGGGAGACTGCCTGGAAATACCAGGTGCTGTGAGCTTGGGAGAAGGACCCGGCAACCCACACCCAAAAATCAATCAGCCATTGAAAACCCCATGAATAGCAGAGTAGCACTGTCAGACAGTGCTGGGGAGTGTTTCATTCTGTTGCATATCTGGTCGCTATGCGCTATGCGTTGGACCTGAGTCCAGATCCCTTCTCTCCCTGGTAGCATCCACCTCCTGTTACATCAACAACACTGGAAACGCCTATATTGTAAGGAGCTCAGAAAGAACCTTTAGCTGATGATTCTCAGAAGCAAATATGTGAAGCAATATTTCAGCGATTATCTCACGAAAGCATCCTGCATACTTTTTATAGATGTCTAAGGGACAACCCAGACATGTAGATTTTGTAGTTTTAATGTTTCATTAACTTGTTTTCAACTACTGTTTTGGCACCAGGTTCAGTAAGAAGAACAAGGATAACATTAATCCTTACTTGTACTTGCCCTTTGGAAGTGGACCCCGAAACTGCATTGGCATGAGGTTTGCTCTCATGAACGTCAAGCTCGCTGTCATTAGAGTCTTGCAGAACTTCTCCTTCCATCCCTGTAAAGAAACACAGGTGAGCCAGAAAACTCTATGTGTAAATATCTTTATTGGGAGGTCTTTCTTTCCTTTTTCTTTTTTATTGTTGTTATTGTTAGGTGCCATTGAGTCATATTTGCCTCATAGCAACCCAATGTAGAACAGACGAAACACTTCATGCCAGTGTGCCATGCCCAGCACTATGTCAGTGCTTCTCTGCTATTCATAGAGTTTTCAATGGCTGATTGTTTTCTTGGGGAGTGGGCTCCCAGGACCTTCTCCATCTTTTTTCTTAGCATATTCATTATACATATTTGTGGGGTGCAGAGTGATAATTCAGTTCCTATATAGAGTGTGCATTTATCAAAGATTATTGACACTTCCATCTCAAACATTTTACAAAAAAAGTTGCTTAACATGAAATGACAATTATACATATTTAGGAGGTATAACATGCTTTTTTTTTTGACTTTCATAGAATTGCATTGCTTATTTTGTACTTGAGAGAAGGGCCTGGCAATCCACTCCCAAGGCAATCCTGAAACAGTCAGTCATTGAAAACCCTATGAGGGTCGCTATGAGTCGGATACCGACTCGACAGCACCTAACAACAACAACAACAACAACATTTTGTACTTATTCTGTGAGGTCTTTTTTTTTCAATGGAGAGTTCTATATACATAAAAATATGCTCATTCATCCTTTAATATTTGTGCTCTGCCCAAGGTGGTCTATTTGGAGCCAGGCATGAATTTTAAGCATCCTTCTATTCTGGAGCTGCAAGTCTTCATTTGTATAAAGTACAGCCATAATGATCACGTGTGGTCAGTGCAGTTCAGTATGATGTGGTGATGTGTAGCCTTTTCGAAGTTGAGGAAAGCTTTGAATTTGGTTTCATATCATCTGAAGCTGGTGCACAATCAAGAGGTGCAGTGAGCACCTCATCATGTGTTTTGAGTGGTGGCCTTTTCTATCAGAACTTATGGAAGCCCTCCTGTGATAATGTTTCTCAAAAAACTGGTTGTCCACTGTCAAGGGCAGCTCATAGAGGTGAAATGTATAGGACCCCTTCAAGTTTACCTGGCAAGTTTCAGCAAATACAAAATTAACTCTGCATGGCCTTTCAAAAATTGGATGCTATAACATCTAAACTGGATGCTATAACATCCAGTCTAAATCTTAAAAACTTCTTCTTTTAATCAAAATTACCATCAATAAAAAACAACAAACAGCATGACATACTCACGTGATTTTGTCTTGGGCCTGGTATCTGACAGATGCTTAATAAATATTTTACTAAATGAACATTTGAATGAGCACTTCCGTCATGCAGTCTTGATGTGGCTTAGAGAATAAGCATAAGGACTGGAAGTTATAGAATGCTAAAAGTAGTTTCTATGCATTTGTAAAGCATTATTATCTGTAAGGCATCTTTTCTACTTTTCCTCTGTGGTTGTTGGTGCTCGATCGATGGATTGCTTCTGAAATGCTTGCTAAACTGTTGCAGATCCCCCTGGTATTAAGCAACAACCCAATTCTTCAACCAGAAAAACCCATTGTTCTGAAGGTTGTGGCAAGAGATGGAACCATAAGTGGAGCATGAGTTCCCTCAGGTCCTGCTGGGTTCTTCAAGAAGTCTGTGTCCCTGAACCCCAAAGGCTGCTAACTTACTTTACGAATAAGTCCTGGAGGAAGATGGACTTAATCTACTCCTGGTGATGGGTGATTAGGAATTCAGGAAATTCAAATTCACTGAGCCTGCTTATCGTTTGTGGAGATATTATCATGTAATGTAAAGCACATGACTAAGTCGATGACAGATATGTAGATTCATCCTCTCTGATTGTCATGGGATTATCTTTATCCACAGCCACTGAGATCCTTCAATTCCATTTGAGCTCTGGTTAAAAACTTCTCTGTAATTGTATCGATTATTGTTTTTAGGTGCTGTCCAGTGGGTGTCCGATTGTGCTGACCCTATGGTAACTGGCAAAACTCTATTGTCAGTGCTTCTCTGCTATTCCTAGGATTTTATGAATAGTTTTTTTTTAAGTGACTCTAATAGTGAATTGGCTGTGATTTAGCTCAGTTTGTAGAGTGCCGCTCTGCAGTCTCTGAGGTCCCAAGTTTGATTCTCAGCACCACAAAAACGAGAGAAGGACATGGCAACCCACTCCCGAGGCAATCCTGAAACAGTCAGCCATTGAAAACCCTGTAAGGGTTGCTATGAGTCAGACTCGATGGCACCTAACAATAACAACAATAGTGAATTACTTTGGTGACTCTAGTGGTGAATTTTATATCACATGCTTTCTTTGTGACCTACAATAAGGATTATATTGAGAATATAAATAAATACCTTTTGAAAAACATCTGATGTCTTTATGTACATTAAAAGGGAACCTAGAGTCTGAATAAGAGAACAGAAAATAAATATTTTTGGTTATCATGGTCATTGGTTGTGTGGGATTCTTTTAGATCCCAAATTTCATTGTTAGACTAAGACAGAATCCTCTGACTTTCCTCATTGTCTGGAAAGTATATTCATAATTTAATTCACTCTTTTGAGGCATATATGTTTTGCAAAACTCAGATGAGGCATTTGTCACTTTATTGGTAGTTTTATCATGGTGTCCCCTGATGTTTTCGAAGGCAAGAAACAATGTTTTTCTTTTTCTTTACTAAGTTGTGCAGACTTCTTCTGGCCTCAAACTCAAGATCCTCCTATCTCAGCCTCTCAAGTCACTGGGATCACAGGCTAGGAAACATGTTTTCTTACACTTGTTTTTTTATCCCCTGTTAAACTTCCAAATGTTTGAAAACAGCGAACGTTAAATAAAAAGTCTCCCCAGGTGTGGTAGTGCACGCCTGTAATCCAAGTGACTAAGGAGGCAGAAGCAGGAGAATTATGAGTTCAAGGCCAAGGCAGCTAGGTAACTGAATGAAATCCTGTCCCAAAATAAAAAATAGGAAATGGGCTGAGGGTGCAGCTCAGTGGTGGAGCACTTGCAAAGCATGTGTGAGGCCCTGGGTTCAACCTCCTGGTACCACACACAAAAAAAAGGTTTGATGCACAACTGATTGGGTAGCAAGGCCAAGCGTCTGTCAGTTCCCTCTGGTATCAGAAGCTGCACAAAGTTCTTCTTTTTCCTTTTGGTTCCTTCCATTTCTGAGTCCATCTAAAGCCACTGGGTTGAGCACAGCGAGATGGCCACATATTGAGGTGGAGAAGAGAGGGAGTCAGGTGGTCCCCAGAGAGACCAAGTCCAGATGGAGGGCAGCCTGTCCTGGACAGGGGAGTCCAAGCCAGGGTGGGAAGGTTCCATGCTGAGGAGTGTCCTCACAGGAGTTGCCTTTGCTTAAATAGGCTGTGGAGAATCCAGGTGAGGTGAGGAAGGCAACCAGGAAAGGGAAAGGAAGGATGGAAGATGGGTCTATACAAAGATGGATGGATTGCATCCCCTAAGGACAGCAAATTTCTAGAATGATTGTTGTTAGTGCTGTGGATACAAAGAACTTAGCATGATAAATATTAGTTATTCTTCCTTGAGGTAAGGTCTTGGGGTATGCATGTGTCTGTGAGTGGGGGTGTGGGTGCATGGGGGAACTGAGGGAGTGTGTGCCTCTGTGTGTGTGTGTGTGTCTGTGTGTCTGTGTGCCATCACTTTCTCTGTGGTTCTAGTTGAGAACCCACTCTGAAATGCAGAGCTCGGGACCTCCGTGGCAGGTATCTTCTCCCAGGTCCAGCTTTTCCATCACATCCCTCTGTCCTCCCCTGTAAAGCTGTGGGTTCCCGGCTGCAATGGGACTACCTGGGGGAGTCTGCAATCCAGGATTAGGACAATAACTGGAGAAGGGGTTGGCATCTTCAAAAATCCTGGGGAGGCACAGAGACTAAGAGAGAAAAGCCGTCCTGAAAGAGTCTTGTGACTGGAATAAGGAAGGCCTTGAGCCTCTTAGGTCCATCCTGGTCAGTGCTGTCATGGACAGATGAAGAAAGAGGCCCAGGCATGTCTCAGTTTTCACATGTTCCACCCCACAAGTTCTACTGATTTTGTTGTGTTTGGACTTCTCAAAGGAGGAGAGAGTTATGGCACAAGAGAATTATCTACTGTGTCAAATACAGCTGGGAATTTCAGGAAAGGGTTCTTTTATTTCACGGCATTTAACACAGAGAGTAATTCAGTATTTATCACACACTTATTTGTTTAGTGCCTCCTCTGTTAGCCGATCCACGGTGGCGTCTGATCCCATCAGATCTCAGAAGCTAAGCAGGATTGTGCCTGGAGAGTACTTGGATAGCAGACCACGTGGGAACACCAGGTGCTGTAGGCTTGGGAGAAGGAACCAGCAACCCACTCCTCAAAAACAATCAGCCATTGAAAACCCTATGAACAGCAGAGAAGCACTGACAATAGTGTTTTGCCTGTCTTACATAGGGTGGCTATGAGTTGGATACTGACTCCATGGCACCTAACAACTGTTAAAGGTTAAATTTTGTGAAGGAAAGGTCTCTGACTTTCTGTGTTCTGTCCTTGGCACATGTCCTAAACATACTCAGCTGAAGCAATGTACATAGCAGTGAGGCAAGGTGTTTACCCTTTCCACTGCCCAGAGTGGATGTCCCTGGACCGCATATTGTCCTATCCACCCACTGCCATGCGACCTAGAATATTTGGCTACTCTCGCAGACTAGCCCTATCTCAGATAGGACCTGGTACCCCAAATTTTCAAGATGTTGATTGGCACTACTGAGCAGGATGGGCATTGAAAGGCAAGTTGAACAAATAATCTTGGATGGGTTTTTTTTTTTTTGCATATTTGTGACTGTGAACTGTATAAGTTCAGTCTAACATAAAAATCATTCCAGAAAACTACTCATTCCCCACAGCAAGAGCAGTTCACTCTGTCAGGGGAAATCAGGAGAGGACTCCCATGAGAGATCCCATTAAGGCTACACATAGAAGATGCAAGAAATATGAGGTGGATGGTGATTCTGACATCATGGAGTCTGTGGGTAGGCTGACCATGTGCATTAGTATTGGATCCTCCTACTTCTTTGAATGTTATTTGAGATTTAACTACCCCCTATTTTTGTGGAGACTCACAGAGTTGATAAACCATTCGGTTGATAAGGACTGCATATTTCTGATACCTGTATGATTAATTCTATTTTGGCTGTGCTGCCAATTTCTCCTTATTTGTCTCCATATTCAGCCAGAATGATATCTTGGTGTTAGTCATCTGTGTACCCAAGTCATGTACACACTGAGTGTTATGGATAGGTGAAATCGCTTCAATAAATGCATGAGCGGATCGGATGTCTAAGGTCTTTGGGGTGTTCTTTCGACACCCAGTGTCTTCCTGCACACACACGGCACAGGCCTTAGTACACAAGTTCCTTCCTGTTTCAAGGTGTTTCCTTTTATGGAAGGAATTCAGTTCACAAAGAGAAATGCTTCCTTTTATGGTCTTTTGTAGAACAAGACCTTTTGTATTGGCTAAGACGTGGTGCCGGCTGTCTTTTTGTCTCAAGAAATGACTAGTCTGTCCCTGTTGTTATAAAACGAACCCAGGCCTGGAGATGAGTAGGACAGATGAAAGGTCATATTAGTTCAACCTACAATGTTGTGTTAGCAAAACTATGTGTTTGGGGGAAAAAAGGTGAGGTCATATTAGTTTCACTGATACTTTAGATCCCAAATATAAGGCTTTGGTTTTGGGTGAGCTAGTGATCAATAGCAGCTGTACCACTGTTGCATCTGATCCTGTCAGATTTTAGAAGCTAAGCAGGTTGGGCCTGGTTACTCCTTGGATGGGAGGTGGCCTGGGACACCAGGTGCTTTAAGCTTGGGAGAAGGACCCAGTAGGTAACCCACTCCACCAAAAAATCAGCCATCGCAAATACTATGAATAGCAGAGAAGCACTGACAATACTGTTTCACCTGTTTATGTAGAGTGGCTATGAGTTGGACAACAAGAGCTGTGTGTGCTATCTATAGTGACCTGTGCCATGACATTAATGGGTTAGGTGTTCATGGTCCACCTGGCCTTGCAGGCTGCTGCTTTCCTCTTCGATCCTCAGCCCCCATTTATTTCGGACATGCAGTCTTCTCGGAAAGATGGAGTGCACTTTGGACAGAATCTGGCTGTCTTGCCATCCACTGCAGGACTCTGTCACAGGCTGCATAGGAAGCAGGATAAATTGATACTGATGGTGCAGCCAGAGCTCCATCTTGCCTATGACCTGTCTCTTTCTCCTTTAGGAGCCTTAAGGTCAGCAGAATCCTGACATATCAGCCCGAATATGCAAGCAAGTTGGCTGAGGTCCATCGAAACACTCTTGCTATGTTAATAATCCAGGAATGTGGAGTGTCCACCAAAGACTCATGGTGAAGGACATGCAGAGGCCCAGCAAGCTCAGCCAACTCGACTCAACCAACCTTTTCAGATGCCAAGCCTTTTAAAGTGCTCTGTGAGGGTCTGAGGACATAGCGGTGAATAATATCTAGACTGTGCCCTGAAGATGGGCATGAACTGGTATGGAGAACATGCATAGAAACTAACAATGTTCTTGGAAAATAGAAAGAAAAGTGTATACTGGGAATAACAGAAGTGACCCAAAGGAGGAAGTAGTTCTATCTGTCTGAGGGAGTTGGTGAGGAAAGACTCAACCAGATGGGATTTTTGTCTTGGGTTTTTAAAGGATGATGAGGAGTCTGATGCAGAGCTCAAGGGTATGGTGGCTGATGTTGTTAGGTGTCATCAAGTCGGTGTCTGACTCATAACGACCCTATGTACAACAGACAAAACACTATTGCTATGCTTTCTCTGCTATTCATAGGGTTTTCAATGGCTGATTGATTTTTAGGAGTGGGTTGCCAAGTTGTTCTCCCAAGCCTGCAGCACCTGGTGTTCCCAAGAAGTCTCCCATCCAAGTACTAACTAGGCCCAGTCCTGCTTAGTTTCTGAGATCTGATGGGATTGGACACCAGAGTGGTACGGCTGCGGGAAAGGACATGGTAGACAGGAGAATCTACACAAGTAAATATCTGTAGATGTAGCTTGTTTGGGTCGATTTCACCTATTTCCAAAATAAGGGCAGCCCTGGAGACAATGACAGGTTAGAGAGAGTTCAAGCCAATGGTTTCACATGATAAGAGGCAAGAGTCCACTGGTCCATTTTTGGACCTCATGATGACACTGATTGCTTTTCAAAGTTGGTTTTCCTTTAAAGGTAAACTCAAAGGAGATCCAAGGAGGTGTGTCCACAATTCTTTGCCAACTGCCAGGTGGAGAGCAATCCAACTGTGGCCATAGTGGATGGAGCTAACATGTGGCTTTTCTACTGACTGTACCTCTGGCCCTGCCTCTTTTCAAAGCAGATTATATACCAAGCTTGCCTCACTAAGTCATAGCTGAGCAGAAAGGGGAAGTCTGCCTGCACAGCCCTACAAAGAGCAGGGCTCACATTGAAAGGAAAACTCACAGGAGAGAGTCACTGAAGCAAAGCAAAGATGGAGTGGATCCCCAGCCCCTCCATGGAAGCCTGGGTGCTCCTGGCTGCTGGCCTGGTTCTCCTCTATGTGTGAGTAATGGTACAGGTTCTTCCACTGTGACCTAGACCTGGTGGTACAAATCCACCCCCTCTTTCCCTGATCTGTTAGGAAGATCAAGAAAGAAAATGGAGAGAAGCTCACTTAAGAGTTGGATGCTATAAACAGCTTGTTTGTTGTTGGGGAGTCAGATCCGACGCATAGCGATCCTATGCACAACAGAATGTACCACTACCCCACAGGGCCACGCACACGATCCTTTTGTGTTTGAGCCCATTGTTGGAGCCAGTGTATTTCTTCTTATTTTGAGTTGTGCCACATCAGCAAAAGGAGGTCCCAGGGGCTTTACTCCATTTTCATCATTATGGTTGACTCTACTTTGAGGAGGCTTGGATTTAGCTCAGTTGGTAGAGGGCTGCTCTGCAGTCTCTGAGGTCCTGAATTCAATTCCCAGCCCCACAAAATGGGAGAAGGACGTGGCAATCCACTCCCAAGGCAATCCCGAAACAGTCAGCCATTGAAAACCCTGTGAGGGTCGCTATGAGTCAGACTCAACTCGATGGCACCTAACAACAAACAACTACATTGAGGAGGCAACTCTTCCCCAGTGTTTCTTGAATGCTTCACAGCCTGGGGGCTCATTTTTCAGCACTATGTCTGACAGTGCTTCCCTGCTATTAGTAGGGTTTCCAATGAATAATTGTTTCGGGAGTGAGCTGCTGGGTCCTTCTCCCTAGTCTGTCTTATTCTGGAAGCACAGCTGAAACCTGTCCACCATGGGTGGCCCTGCTGGTATTTGAAATCCTGGTGGTATAGCTTTCAGCATCACAGCAACACAGAAGCCCCCACAGTACAACGAGCTGACAGACACGTGGGAGTACAAATACCTATGTAGTTTTTATTAATCATAAGCAGGTCCTTTGAGGGGGTAAAGGAGCATCCCTCACCCATGGAACCCCCAGGGTTTTTTTGTTGTTTTTTGTGGTCCTGGGGGTTGAACCCCTGTGCAAGTGCTGGACCACTGAACTATACCCTCAGTCCATTTGTTTTTCCTTTTTGAGACTGAGTCCCACTAAGTTACACAGACTGCCTCTGGTCTCGAATTTGCAATCCTCCTGCCTTCGCCTCCGAAGCCCCTGGGATGACAGGCATGTGCCACCACACCCGGCTTTGGAACTCCCATTTTTTTGGGGCCAGCAGGGCTTAGTGATATCATTTGTTTGCAGAGATGATATGATTGTGTCTAGGTTTGGACCTAGATTAATCAGCGGAGGCAGGTTACAAACAACCGGACACCAGGTGCATCCATAGATGCTGTTTACAAGGGATTAGGATTCTGGGGAGGGAAGGGTCTTCATGGGTTTGTCTGTCATTATTGTTGCCTTCCATGTTCTGTGGCTTCTGTGAGAGGTGTGTAGAAGGATTACCTCCCGTGGACATCCGGGGTTCCTGCCTTCTTTCCTCCCTTCCTCCCTTCCCGTGGCCCTCTTTACACCATGTGCCAAGTGTACTGCAGATATCACAGGAAGCTCAGACTCGCTCCTCCAACCTATTCCTCTTTCCTGAGGCTCCCCTCCCTCCATAATTCAATGCTCTGCACTAGTTGCAGAGCTATTGCCTTCTTGTCTTGATTGTTGCAGTTCCTGAGTCATGACTGGGAGCCCCATAAGCACAGTTTAGTGGCCCTGTGACCTGGCTTTTTCTCTTTCGCACTGTAGATACGGGACCTACACACATGGAGTTTTTAAGAAGCTGAGGATTCCTGGCCTGAAACCTCTGCTTTTTCTGGGAAATATTCTTGCTTACTGCAAGGTGAATGGCATTTAATTTCCCTCTTTCTCTGCTTACTGTTCCAGAGACGGACTTAGTCCCATCCATAACAATGCCTGCCACTGGGGACATTCTGTCGTCTTAGGCTTTCAGAAACGATGGGTGCCCCACCTAGAGCATGGCCAGAGACAGGGGTCAGAGCCTTTAGGATAACAATGGACTTTCATTGTGTTTTTCTTCCCAGGGTATGTGGGATTTTGACAAAAATTGTTATGAAACATATAGAAAAACGTGGGGGTGAGTATTTAAGGAAATTCCATCACAGAGACTTATGACGATGAGGCCTCCCGCCCGCTACTGAGGACAATGTTGGCCTAATGCTCTTGGGATTCATTTCATGATTGTGAAGGGTTTGGAGCCTTGTCCTCCCAAATATCCCATATGTCACTAGATGTCAAAGTCCACAGTCTGAATTGTTGTTGTGGTTGTTAGGTGCCATCAAATCGTGTCTGAGTCATAGCTTACCCTCATAAGGTTTTCCGTGTCTGATTTTTTTCAGGATGGCCTTGGGAGTGGATTGCCACATCCTTCTCCCATTTTCGTGGTGCTGAGAGTCGAACCCAGGACCTCAGACACTGCAGAGCATCGCTCTACCAACTAAGTTAAATCCCAGCCCCATAGTCTGAATTAGGGTGAAACATTTCAGATGATGAATTTTTCCGCAGGCTTTGATGGTCCTAACAACAACAACAACAACAACAACAATAACAGGCCTCAACAATACCCATGTATGCATACCTAAACAAAAAAGTTCCGATGTGATTTCTAATTATGATCTCTTAGGACTGAGAGCTATTTAAACTTTAGGTGTCTCTTCCCTGCCTGAGCCACATCACTCTTCATTTTATGAACACTATAGATAGTGTTTTCTTTGGTCGGAATCCCTGAGTTGAACTAGGAGCTAATGTTGCTGTGCATTGTAGAAATGAGGATGTGGATTACATAACATCAGGATGAAAGTCTGTAATTCTGGGCCTGGCTGTATTTGCAAAATCTGCCTTGTTAGGTTTAATCAGCTCTATTTTCCCATCCTAGGTTTTATGAATGTCGACAGCCTGTGCTGGCTATCACAGATCCAGACATGATCAAAACAGTGCTAGTGAAAGAATTTTATTCTGCCTTCATGAACCGATCGGTAGGCATCCTTTCAAAATCACATTAATATTTATTTATTTGTTGTTGTTAGTTGTTGTCGAATCAGGTCCAATTCATAGTGACCTGATGTGCAATAGAACAAAACACTCCCTGACATTGTGTCATGCCCAGCACTATTGTCAGTGCTTCTCTGTTATTCGTAGGGTTTTCAATGGCTACTGTTTCGCGATTGTTTTGAAAGTGGGCTGTCAGGTCCTTCTCCCATTTTTGCAGTGCTGGGGAACAGACCCAGGGCCTCAGAGGGCACAGAGCAGCATTCTACCAGCTGAGCGAAACCCCAGCCCGCTGGAGCCAAAAGAGAGCCTGTATTACTCTCTACCCCATCATCATTAACTAATAAAGGGAGAATAAAGAAGAATCATTTTTAAAATCACCATATTAAGCCATCCATTTCCCAAGAATCTCATGCCGTGGCTGCACATAAATATAAGAACTGGTCTGAAGTGATATGCAGTTTGACAAGGCCATGAGCTGTCTGCCACTAACTCTTTCTACCTGGCACAGCTGCATAGGGTATACTAGATCTTGTTCCTGTCTATACTGCTGGAACAACAGTTTCTCAAACCTGTGATGTTCTTACACCTAACAGGAGGCTGGACTATAAAGTCCTAAAGCCACATGGGGTGGCTGGGCACCACTTCCATCCTCCCAGGAGATGATGAGGCATTTGGGATACATATTTATTGAGTGCTTTGCATAGGACCAGGTGCCTACTAAACAGCAAATATTTAAGTATTTGTTAATGAAGTGATGCCTACTTAATAAGCTTTCATAGCTTTGGAGACATCTAAACTTGTTATTGTTGTTGTTAGGTGCCGTCGAGTCATGTCTGAGTCATAGCAACCTTACAGGGTTTTCAGTGGCTGATTGTTTTGGGATTGCCTTGGCAGTGGATTGCCACATCCTTCTCCCACTTTTGCAGTGCTGGGAATCAAACCCAGGACCTCAGAGACTGCAGAGCAGCACTCTACCTACTGAGTTATATCCCATGCCACGTCTAAACTTACTTATATAACACAAAATCTCTTCTGCTTTGGACTCCAGCCTTTTGGCCCTGTGGGGATCATGAAGAAATCCCTCACCATGTCTGAGGATGAAGAATGGAAGAGGATCTGAACCTTGCTGTCTCCAGCCTTCACCAGTGGAAAACTCAAGGAGGTAATGTAATAAGAGGATTTAGTTAGAAATTTAATGAAAAAATATTAAAGGAAAAGATAAATACGTGGGGTTCAGAAAACAGATTTGAGCAAATACTCAAGGTTGGATGTCTGAGTGGGGATTAAATTCAAATAGACAGGAAAATCTTCTGGGGTGATGGATCTGCTGGATCGTGGTATTGGTGGACTATCTACTAATCTACTAAAACTCATGGAATTGTACACTTAGGTGAGATTTGTGGTATGAACACTTTATCTTATTGAGTGGTTTAAAAATTGTATTCAGAATAAAAAGAAATTTAATGAATCTGGGGACAGGTGAAAGTAAGGTCATAGTCCTTTTCCAATGACTGTGGGTCCTCTGAGATTGAACTTTGTAAAAATACTCATTATAAATGCTATTCCATTTTCAAGATTAGAAGCCATAGCCTTATAATACTTGTCTCCTCATTTAACTTTGGCTGATGGTGTGTTTTGTGCTTAGATGTTGCCCATCATTAGCCAGTGCGCAGATGTGTTGGAGAGAAACCTAAGACAAGAAACGGAGAAAGGGGACGCTGTCACCGTGAAAGAGTAAGTCGCCATGTAGCTGTCGAAGGTCTGAGCTCTATAACAAGACCTTCCAGGTGCCTGCCTGCCAGGGAGCTCAAATGCCCACACTTGATCCAGGGACCAGACAAAAGCAGGTGTATGGTTTATCACTGCGAAGGTCCACCCAAGCACAGTCAGCTCCCAGGGAAACACAGGGAGGTAGGGGGAGAAAGTGTCTTCTCCCCTGGGTGCAGACATCGGAATTAATCTAGCTGCTTCGTTGTCGTTTGGATATTCTGGAAGAAAAACAAGTGCATAGTTTAGCAAGAACAAACATGCCTTCACCCAACTTGTAACATAAAAGGTAGGCAGCTGAGGGCAGGTACACCTAATATGTGTTTGGTGCCCAGCAGGAAGGTACGGTGTGAAGTAGGAACAACTAAAATCTGTTCATACTTTTTCTGAAGATATTAACAAAATACTTGGTGTTAAATCTGCCCACCATTTATTCCTTTATTCCTAACCAAGAAAAGCCCTTGGAAAGGCTATGTGTAGATCAACCATATCAAGTGTTGTCTAAATTGGGACATTATGAGTTATGCAGGAAACACAGGGGTAAACTGAGTCTGTCCTGGGCAACATGGGGACATGTTTTCACTTAGCGAGGGGATCACACAAGTCCACTTTTAAGAGATTTTTTGTTTTCAACCAGGAACATTCTTAGTTCTTACATTGTACACAAATGACTCCACCCTCAGGGCGATGTCAGCTCTCTGCAGTCCGGAAGAGCGGTTCTGTTGGGAGCTGTAGAAGGGGCTGTGGAGAGAGAGGGATGATGTTCCTGGCTACTCAGAACAGGGTGGTGTTCTTCTGTAATGGGCTAAAAAGGAATCAGCTCTGGGCACAGACTCTGTGGTGAGGCAAGACCTAGATCAATATCCTCTAGTTTGAGTCTTGTTGTTGTTAGGTGTCATTCAGTCACATTTGACTGAGAGCACATTTGACTCAGAAACCACAGGGCTGGCCATGGTGTTCCAGGGAGATGACAATTCTCATAAAGACCCTGTGGTCCAATGGCAAGAACACAGTTCTGGGCCGAGTATGGTAGCTCCTCCTGGTCATCCCCACAACTCAGGAGGCAGAGGCGGGAAGAGGGTAACTTTGAGGCCAGAGGCAGTCTGCTCAATGTACAGAGACTCTGTCTCAAAATAAAGAACTGAAAAAAGAGCTGTGGGTGCAGCCCAGTGGTAGAGCACTTGCAAGGGATGTGTGAGGCCCTGGGCTCAACTCCCAAGCACCACAAAAATAAACAAAGGACTCAGTCTGGATGAAGATCATAGGAAACCCAAACACCCCTGGCGACATTAATACTCGTGAGCACTTGCAAGTTAGTCTTTAATTTTCACTTATCTAATGTCTTTTTCTGATATCAAAATGTTTTGTTATTTTTACTTATTTATTTTGTAATGCAAAGGATCACATCTAGGGCCTTGTGCATTCAAGGCAAGAGCTCTACCATTCTACCCAGATGTTGAAATATTTTCACCATACCAAAAAATGTGCAGAATCATATAGGCAATTCCCATATATGCACCACCCGTCGTTCACAAAGAGTCCAATGCTTGTTCTAATTAGGAAGCCCTTGAAGAGCTATTTTGTCCTGAAGCCTCTCTGCCTTGCATAAGCCACGCTACCCTTCATTGTCTGCAGACTCCATTGGCTTCAGTGGTCAGAATCCCTATTGTGAAGCAGGAGGCACTGTTGCTGTGTGTTGTGCCACTTGGGTTGTGGATGATGTGACATCAGGATGGAGGTCTGGATTCCTAGGCCTGGCTGCAGCTTCCGAATCTGGCTTGTGAGGTGTAATCAGCTCTGTTTTTCCCACACAGGTTGTATGAAGGTCGACAGCCTGTGTTGGCTATCTCGGACCCTGACATGATCAAGCAAGTGCTAGTGAAAGAGTGCTACTCTACTTTCACCAATCGGCGAGTAGGCAGCCAGGTTTTGAAAATGCAAACCTTCATTTTTTATTTATTTTGAAATGATCAGATACTCACAATAAGGTGCCAAAAACAATGTGCACCGAGTGCTAATGTACTGTTTATACTATTTTCCCCAATAATAATATCTTAGTGGTTAGGTGCTGTTGATGTGGGTCTGACTCATAGCAACCCTATTTAGAACAGAACAAAACATTACCCAACACTGTGCTGTATACGTGATATTTTTTATGTTTGAACCTGTTGTTGCAGCCACTGTTTCTTCTCATTTTGAGTTGTGCCGCATCAACAAATGGAGGTCCCAGGGGCTTGATTCCATTCCTGTCTTTACGGTTGACCCTATTTTGAGGAGGCAACTCTTCCCCTGTTATTTCTTGAATGCCTTCCAGCCTGGGGGACTCATTTTCCAGCACTATACTAGACAGTGCTTCTCTGCTATTCATAGGGTTTTCAATGGCTAATTGTTCCGGGAGTGGGCTGCCGGGTCCTTCTCCCTTGTCTGTCTTAATCTGGAAGCTCAGCTGAAACCTGTCCATCATGGGTGGCCCAGCTGGTATCTGAGATACCAGTGGCATAGCTTTCAGCATCACAGCAACTTGCAAGCCCCCACAGCATGACAGGCTGACAGACACATGGGGGAATAGTATCTTGAACAAGTATAAACAAAACTCATTTCTGTTAATCTAGCAGCAAGCGATTCACACAGATATAAACCACAGTTTATGTCCATTTCCTCAGTTTTATGTGTCTTCCTGTGTGTGTGTGTGTGTGTGTGTGTTTAGCTCTATACATATTTAAAACATACCTGGATTTGTGTTACCATCAGACTGGTGAAGACATAAAATTCCTTCACCATGAGACTCCCTCTTGTTGGTCCTTGAGGATTATTTCCTCACAGCCTCTTACCCATTTTTCTTTTTGTGGATTGTTTTTTGTGTTGAGTGTGATGGTTATGCACCCAGCTCTCCTATGTGGTTTTGTGTGGCTGAGTTTTTATCATTAAGGAGTGTGGGATGATTCCATTTTAGCACAGATACAGTTATGGAAGATGGAAGAAAGTTTCTAGCAGGAGAAAAGAATTATCTTCCTTTTCCCATGCGCCCCTGAATAAAGTGTGAAGGGGAAAGGATTTCCATGGAATGAACTGTATTATTCCTTCAGAATAGCAGATACATACCGAATTCTTTAACTGTTAGCTACATTGAAAAAATGGTCACATCAAGTCATCCCTTTTCCCACTGCTCATGTGATGGATACAAGCAAATTTAGAACTGGTGGGAGGCAAAAGTTTGCCCAGGCTACCTTCTGTGTGTTGCCAGTTCGCTTCTACTCTGCACAACTTTGGAGGATGTCCGAAGTCTGATTCCTGTCTCTCGCCCTAGAAGAACAGTGTCCCACCATGAGACAGATTTCAATTAAAAGCAGTCCAGAATACCAAGACTTTTAATCACACCAGGCAGTCTGGTCCCTCCTCCCTCCTCACAGGAGCCAAGACAATTTTGATAAATATTTAGTGAGCATCTAGCTTGCAACCTGCCACTTCCTGGACAATAAATATTCATTTTACAAGCTATATTTGTTTAACAAAATTTTTATGACAGTGGAGAGGTTCAGCCTTATATAGAGTAAAGCCTATCTTTGTGTTTATAACCTAGCCTTTTGGTCCAGTGGGATTCATGTGGAAATCCATCACCATATCCGAGGATGAAGAGTGGAAGAGAATACGAACTCTGTTGTCACCAACCTTCACTAGTGGGAAACTAAAAGATGTAAGGAGATAGCAGAGCTTTTCATTGGAAACTTAAATGATGAGTTGGGGACAGGCAGAAACTAAGATGACAGTCTGTTTCCAGTGGGTAGTCCTCTACGTTAGAGCTTCCTTAGAGTGATCTTTTATCTTTATATCCCATAAAATCTATTGGAAATTCATCCTAAAATGTCTTTTTTTTTTTTTTTTGGTGGTATTGGGGAGGAGAATCCAGGGCCTCACGCATAGTTTTTGCAAGGGCTCAACCGCTCAGCTGCACTCCTAGCCCATTTTTCACTTTGTATTTTGAGACAGTATCTTGCTAAGTCACACAGGCTGCCTCTAACCTTGAACTTCTGAGCCTCCTGCTTCAGCCCCCCCAGTCCCTGGGATTAAAGGTGTGAAACAAGGTGCCCGGCCAAAATGGTGCCATGACTGGGAATGTCCTGTTGTCCTGGGACTCTAGTCTCCATCTTTAACTGCAGATGGCGTTGTGTTCTGTGCTTAGATGTTCCCCATCATTGAGCAGTACGGAGATATCTTAGTGAAGAACCTGAGGCGAGAAGCAGAGAAAGGCGAGCCCGTCACCATGAAAACGTAAGTAGCAAGGTTGCTGCTGGGGGTTCTGAGACCCTCGAGCTGTCTGCAGGGGAGCTGAAATGCCCACCCTTGAGGTCTCCAGGGAGAAGTTGAAAGCAGGTGTGTGGTGTTACAAATCCAACAGCCCACACAAGAGGGGTGTTCCCAGGAGAAGACAGGACAGCTGGGGAGAATGTGTCTTGGCTTGCGTAGGAGTCACAAGCGGTTTAACTGCTTAGTTTTCACCTTCTGTGTTGTAGATGACAAGGACATAGTTTTGAAAGATGAAACTTCATACCAAAGTCGTGAGTATAGGAGGGAGGAATGGGGGCAGTGGAGGGGGAAGAAGAAGAATGGTTTTGGTCCTTATTGAGACAGGAGGCGGGGCAGGAAAGACACAGCGTGGGAACGTGGAGCAACTTAAAACTTTTCATGCTTTGCTGAGTGTTTGAGCAAAATATTGTATATATTTCCCACCACGTCTTCCTCCAAACTCAAAAGAAAGAAGGCTCTGGAAAGCTATGGGTGGAACAACCATACAATTTATTGTGTCATCTAGGACTCATTTTTTGGTGGGACCTGCGGTTGAACCCAGGACCTCATGCATACTTTGCAAGCACTCTACCACTGAGCTGCATCCCCAGCCCATTTTTTAACTTTTTATTTTCAGATAAGGTCTCACTAAGGGACATAGGCTACCACTGGCCTCAAACTTGTGATCTTCCTGCCTCCCCCTACTGAGTTGCTAGCATTACAGGCCTGCCTCTCACCCAGCCTAGGACCTTTATTTTGACACAGGGTCTCACTATGTACCCCTAGTTGGCTCTGGATTCCTGATCATCTTGCCTCAGACTCCCAAAGGTGGAGATTACAATATTTTAAATTATGTAGGAACTGCAAGCATAAATGGAGATTGCCCCAAGCCGACTGTGTACAAATGATCACTAAGCTCTGATATCCCCCAAGTCACTTCTGGAGACATTTACTATCGCGTTTTTTAAATCTCCCTTTATTAGTAAATGATGATGGGGTACAGAGTAATACAGCATGGGCTTTTTCCATTATGCATCCCTTACATCACTTCTTACTATTACATTTTAATCAGGAACATTCTTGGTTTTTACATTGCCCAGAAGTGGCTCTGCTCTCAGGCCAACCTCAGCTCCTTGGAGTTTGAAAATAGAGATCTATTGGGAGCTTGATCAGAGGGTAGGGAGAGCAGGGGATATTTCTGGCTACTCAGAATGGGATCCCCCATGTGTCTACCAGCTTGTTGTGCTATGGGGGCTTCTGTGGTACTGTGATTCTTAAAGCTATGCCACTGGGGTATCAGAATCCAGTGGGGCCACCCATGATGCACAGGTTTCAGCTGAGCTTCCAGACTAAGACAGACTAGGAAGAAGGACCCAGCAACCGACTCCCCAAACATTCTTCTACTGAAAACCCTGTAGTGCCACAAAATGAGCGTCCAAGGCTGGAAGACATTCAAGAGATGACTGGGGAAGAGTTGCCTCCTCAAAATAGAGTCGACCTTAATGATAGGAATGAAGTAAAGCTTCTGGGACCTCCTTTTACTGATGTGGCATGACTCAAAATGTGAAGAAACATAGTGGTTGCAACAGTGGGCTCAAACATAAAACAATCGTGTGCGTGGCAACGTCTCAGAGAGTGTTTCATTCTGTTGTACATAGGGTTGCTGGGAGTCTGACCTGACTCAATGACACCTAACAACAACAGAATAGGGTATTACTCTTCTACAATGTGTTGAAGAGGAATCACCTCTGGGTACAGAATCTGTGGTAAGGAAAGACCTAGATCAATGTCTCCTTTATCATAAAGCCCACTAAAAAGAGTCAGTTATTCCTCCCTTGCCCTGCTGAAGCACGGTGCTCAGGCACCTGCCATCATCCACCCTGCGATCTGCTGTCGTTGGTCTGATTCTGGCTGTGACTTGGCTCCTTGAGCTCAGAGGTGAGCCTAAGCCACGTTAGTGTCCCCATCACACCCAGCACAAGGGCATCTGCACCAGTGGCACCTGATAAAGGCCTCCTGAGTGAGTGTGATGGGCACTTAGACCTGTCAGATGGTCCAGCAGGGAGTTTGACAACACGTGACCCTGCTCACGTTGCCTGGGCATAGGAATTACTTCCCACTTCATGCTGCCTGTGTCACAAAAGAATTAGGCACTGGTGGTATTGTTGTTGTTGTTAGGTTCCGTCGAGTCAGTATCTGACTCATAGCAGCCCTTATAGGGTTTTCAATGGCAAACTGTTTCGGGATGCCTTGGTAGTGGATTGCGAGGTCCTTCTCCCATTTTTGTGGTGCTGGGAATTGAACTTGGGACCTCAGAGACTGCAGCACAGTGCTCTACCAACTGAGCTAAATCCCAGCCCTGGCACTGGTGTAGGTGTTAATTTTTCCGTGTCTCTCTCTACTCAGCATCTTTGGGGCCTACAGCATGGATGTGATCACCGGCGTATCATTTGGAGTGAACATTGATTCCCTCAACAACCCAGAAAATCCCTTTTCAGAAAAAGCCAAGAAGATCTTAAAGTTTAGTTTCTTGGATCCATTGCTTTTCTCTGTGGGTATGTAAGATTTTTTCCTCTCTCCCTTCCTTTCACACTGCCCGCAAAAATCACCTTTGTCGAGATGTAATTCACATGCCATATAATTCACCTGCTTAAAATGTACAATGCAGTGTTGTTAGTGCATTCAAGGATGGGCACCCATTATTGTTGTGAATTGTAGAATATTTTTGTTCACTTGAAACCTCACAGATTTGCATTATCGACCCCAACCCTCCTCACAGTAATCAACAACTAACTCACCTTCAGTTTCTATGTTGTTAGGTGCTGTCGAGTCATGTCCGACTCATAGAGACCCTCATAGGGTTTTCCATGGCTGACTGTTTCAGGATTCGGTTTCTGTAGAGTTGCCTATTTCTGGATACTTGGTACAATGGAATCATAGAATAATGGTCTTCTGTGCCTGGCTTCTTTCATTTAGCTCTTTGTTTTCTTCTTTCCTTCCTTCCTGCCCTCCTTCCTTCCTTCTCTCCCTCCCTCCATCCCTCTTACCTTCTTTCCCTCTCTCCCACCTGCCTACCTTCCTTCTTTCCTTCCTTCTGTCCTTCTTTTCTTTTTTTCCCTTGTGCATGGTAGGCAAGCACTTTGCTATTCAGCTACACCCCAGCCCACAGCATTATATTTTCAAGTGAAACATGTATTCTCTCCTTTTCTATGTACAACTGGCGTTGTTGTTAGGTGCCATCCAGTCAAGTCTGACTCATAGTGACTCTATGTACAGCAGATCGAAACACTTCCCGATTCTGTGCCAGGCACACGATCTTATTTATGTTTAAGCCCATTGTTGCAGACAATGTGTCAATCCATCTGGTGGAGGGTTTTCCTTTTTTTCGCTGACCTGCCACTCTCTCAAACATGATGTCTTTTTCCAAGGACTAGTTTCTCCTGACTACTTGTCCAAAATACGTAAGACGTCTGGCCATCCTTGCTTCCAAGGAGCACTCTGATTGCACTTCTTCTGGGACAGATCTGTTGGTTCTTTTGGTAGTCCATGGTATATTCAATAGATGTCTCCAGCACCATAATTCAAAAGCATCAATTCTTTTCCTGTCTCCCTTGTTCAGTATCCAGCTTTCACAACCATATGATGTGACTGAAAACACCATGGCATGAGTCAGGCGCACCCTCATCTTCAATGTGACATCTTTACTTTTCAGTACTCTAAAGAGATCTTTTGCCACAGCTTTTCTTAGAGCAATGAGTCTTTTGATGTCTTGACTGCTGCCACTACGGGTGTTGATTACAGAGCCAAGCAAAGCAAAATCTTGGACAAATAGTATTCCACTAACAGTTAATAGACATCCAATTTATTTTCACATTTTGGGTATTGTGAATTGGGCTGTTATAAACATTTGTGTAAAAGATTATTTGTACACTTGAATTATAAAGTAATTCTATGTTTAACTTTTTAAGCAGCTGAGAAAATGTTTTCTGCAGTAGCTGCAGAATTTTGTATTCCCACCAGGAATCAATGAGAAGTTTAGTCTCTCCACATTCTGCCCAACCCTTGGTTTTTCCATGATTTTCATTATAGCCACCGTAGTTTTAGGTAGTGGTCTAGCACTGTGGTTTTGATTTACATTCCCCTAATGTTAATCCTGCCTGCAGCTGTAGCCCTGTGGCATCCGATCCCGTCCGATCTTGGAAGCTAAGCAGGGTTGGGCCTGGTTACTACCTGGATGGGAGACCGCCTGGGAACACCAGAAGCTGTAGGCTTGGGAGAAGGACCTGGCAACCCCCTCCCAAAAATCAATCTGCCTTTGAAAACCCTATGAACAGCAGAGAAGCACTGACAATAGTGTTTCCCCTGTTGTACAGAGGGTCGCTATGAGTCAGATACCGACTCGACGGCACCTAACAACAACAAAAATGTTAATCCTGGGTTTTAGCTCAGTTGGTAGACTGCTCCTCTGTACCTTCTGAGGACTTAAATTTGTTCTCCAGCACCACAAAAATGGTAGTAAGATATGGCAGCCCACTCCCAAAACAATCCCAAAATAATCAGCCATTGAAGACCCAATGAGGATTGCTATGACACGATGGCACCTAACAACAATAATTGTTAATGCTGGATCTGGAGTGTAGCTCTGTAGGTAGAGTGCTTGCTCTGCATGCTCTGAGGCCCTGGGCTTGATCCCCAGCACCACAAAAGTGGGAGAAAAACCTGGCAGCCCACTCCCAAAACAATTCACCATTGTAAACCCTATGAATAGCAGAGAAGCACTGACATAGTGCTGGGCACGACACGGTGTTGAGGAGTGTTTTGTTCTGTTGTACATAAGGTCACTAAGAGTCAGACCTGACTTGATGGCACCTAACAAGAAATACTTTAAATGATCTACTTTCTTGATGGTAATTTAAAAGGACCATTTTTCTGTTTTATTGATTTTCTGTATCTTTTTATTGTCTACATTAGTGTTGTGTTTAGTGTTTATTTCCTACTTACTTCTGCTTGTCATAGCTTTAGTTTGCTCTTTTTTAAAGTCATTTACAGTGTGAAGTTTGATTATTCATTTGAGATAAAAATTATAACTATAATTTTGCCTCTGAGCACTGCTTTTTCTCTACCTCTGTTTGGAACATTGTGTCTACATTTTTATTCATCTCAACAGAATTTCCGATTTCCCCTTTGAGTTTTTCTCTGACCTGTTGGTTATTTCTGGGTGTATTAATTAGCTTGAACATATCTGTGAGCTTCACAGTTTTCTTTCTGTGCTTGATTTGTGCTTAGTTGATGGTGGCTGAGGAACACAGTCTGTGCTATTTCTATCCCGACTGCTCTTTCTTGAACAATGGTCTTGTTTATCCATGAGACTCTGTTCCAACAGATGACAGGGTGAAAGGTTAGGCAATGTAATCCTGATCCTTTGGTCACCTGGAAATACAGAAAGGGCCACTGGTATCCCTGCCATGGTGATGGCATTATGAGGGACATTTCCTTGCTGAACCAGCAACCTGGGTCCTGATCAAAATTCACAGAATTTAATGGTTCCTCTTTGAGACCCTGATGACTTTTGGTTTTCTGATTGTTTCAAAAAAGTATAATTGCTCTACATAAAATTTGCATTTTCATGAAGGTTTATTTTTTTCTTTTCTGTCCAGTTCTCTTTCCGTTCCTTACCCCAATATATGAGATGTTAAATGTCTCCATGTTCCCAAAGGATTCTTTAGCTTTCTTTCAACAATTTGTGGAAAAGATAAAGGAAAATCGCCTGGATTCTAGCCAGAAGGTAAAATATGGTGATGGTTTCATGGGGACATTCACATTGTGATAATGTATTGAGCTGTGCACACCAGAGTTCTGCACTTCCCTGGTTAGTCCTTGGATGGGAGACCACCTGGGAATACCAGCTTCTGTAGGCTTGAGAGAAGGACCTGGCAACTCACTCCCTTAAAACAAACAGCCATTGAAAACCCTATGAATAGCAGAGAGGCACTGACAATACTGTATTCTATGTTGTACACAAGGTCGCTCTGAGTCAGACACCAAATCCACAACACCTAACAACAACAACAACTCTGCATTTTTTGTTAGAGGTCACCAGAGAACACTTTGCTCATTGGTGACTTAAGCAACACCAGCCACACCTGTGAACTTAAGGGGGGCCATGTTCTTAGCAGGAAGGTTAAGTTCTATACTCCTAATTCATATTTCACCTCACAATTAACTCTTTGAAATTTCTCCTTCCGCTTCCAGCACCGAATGGATTTTCTTCAGTTAATGATAAACTCCCAGAAGTCCAAAGACACTGGGTCCCATAAAGGTAACCAAGGGTGTTTCATGATCCATGGATGGGGAAGCTCTGAAGGAGGGGCTTGTGCTGGAAATGTGCTGGAGATTTTCCAGGCAGAGGAGCATCTTGGCCACATTGTAGAAACACACTGATGAGTACAGGAGCCCGAGGAACATTCTAGAAGCACACAGGCCTAAGTATATTAAAAACTTGAAAGGCTCACACACACATTTAGTGCCTGGCTGTCCTCAGTGGTCTGTGGATCACCTACATCAGAACAAATACTGATCCTCAGCCTCACCCAGCCCCATTCAGTCTGAACCACTGCCTGGTCATCTGTAGGAGTACATCTAGTTGGGAGGCACTGTTCAAAACCGGGGTGATGTTCACCGAGAATCCTTGGTGAAATTGTCTTCATTAGCACACTTTTGTTATACGTTGTGTAAGAAGTAGCTTCTGGGAAATCTCTGCAATGCTTGCCAATATCCTGGTGTTTTATTTTTCTTTTTGTTTATGTTTTTTGAGATAGGGTCTCACCATGTGGCCTAAGTTGGCCAGGAACGAGCAATCCTCCTGCCCCAGGCACCGGAGTGCTGGGATCAGAGGGGTGGCCACCACACCAGGCTCCTCCATCACCTGGAGATGAGATCTGGTGAAGTTGAGACAGGGTCTCACAAGGCCCATGCTGGCCTGGAAGTCGTGATCCTCCTGCCTCAGCCTCCTGAGTGCTGGAATCACAGGCGTGGTCACAATGCCCAGCTCTGTGCCCTTTTCATCTACCACTTTCCAAGCCTATTCTTGTCAGCTGCTGGAAGATACTCTAGGTTTTTCTTTTATTTTTCCAGACATCCATGGCATTAACCATTTCTGCAAGGAGCCTTGCTTCCTTTGTAAGAAAAGACAATTAGAAACCAAAATACTGGGGCTAGTGTTATTGTGGCTACTGTCTTTTTTTTCCTTCACTTTTTCATAGACCCTTTTAGTGATCAAAGCTAAAAAAATCAAATGTATATACCCTAAAGTGAGAAATCATATATATATATATATATATATATATATATATATATATATATATATACATATACAGTCTATATCTCATTCTTTTCCTTAAGTGAGAAATTATGATTTATAGCCTTTTTCTTTCCCTTAAATACCATCATTTCATTGTAGTCAATATCAGGCTACTAGTGATTGGACAGACACCTCAGGACAGTCCTTAATATTTAACAATGAAGCAGGGCGTGGTGGCGCCCGCCTTTCATGCCAGCGGCTTGGGAGGGAGAGGCAGGAGGATCGCAAGTTCGAGACCAAAGGCAGTCTGTGTAACTTAGCGAGACCTTGTTTCAAAAAGTAAAAAAATGGTCTGAGGGTACAGCATGGGGTTCCGTACTTGCAGAGCATGCAAACGAGAGGCCCTGGGTTCAACTCCCAGTACTGCAAAAAAGAAAAGAAAAAAAAAGAAAATTTAACAATGAATTCCAGGTAGAGATGGGCTCACTTCAGCGCACCACTGTGAATACATCTGTGTCAACATCTGCTCTGTCCATCTATCTATTGATCTTTGTCTCTCTGGCCTAATACAAATTTTTGTGATGAAGGCATGTTTTTCTGTGGATTAAATAAGATTATCACTGAGACACATGTGGCTATTTAGCACTTGTCTTGTGGCCAGGGCCACTGAAGGACTGGAGCTTCTATTGCATTGAATTTCTTCCTCCTCCTCCTCTTCCTCCTCCTCGTGTTGTTGTTGTTATTGCTCCTCCTCCTCCTCCTCTTCTCCTTCTCCTTCTTCTTTTTCTTCTTCTTCCTCCTCCTCTCCTTCTCCTTCTTCTCCTTCTCTTTCTCCTTCTTCCTTTTTCCTCCTCCTCCTCCTCCTCCTCCTTTGCCTCCTCCTCCTCATTCTTCTTCTCTCTCCTCCTCCTTCTTCTTCAGTGCTATGAATCAAACCCAACCTTTTTCTGTCTGTGTCAGGTGGACATCTGAGTGAAAACCAAATGCACTGTAACTCTAAATTGCTTTGCCAGCTTTCTTCCCAGGCATTTGAGATCTTTGTCTGTATTCCGCCACTCCTAATCTGCACCGTTCTGCATGGCTCTGCCTTTCCTGCAGTGTTTCCTTTCCTTTCAGCTCTGTCCGATCTGGAGATCGTGGCCCAATCCATCATTTTCATTTTTGCTGGATACGAGACAACAAGCAATACACTTTCCTTCCTGATGCATATATTGGCCACTCACCCTGACGTCCAGAAGAAACTGCAGGAGGAGATCGATAGAACTTTTCCCAACAAGGTGAGGCATGGGACTTGGAGACAGAGGGAAGAGGGAAAGCCCTGACAAGGATGCACAGGCCTGCAATGAAAACTCTCTACCAAGAGCCTAAGCATTGATTCTTTCACCAGTTATTAAAATGCTTTGCAAATGCTGAGGTCCTTTACCCATAGGAGCTCATCCTTGGCGCTCCTGATAATTCAGTAGGATTATATACATTCAGTTGAAAGCTAATTCCAAATCTCAATTTCCCAAACCTGTTTCTTTATCCCCAGGTCCCTGCCACATACGATGCCCTGGTAGAGATGGAATATCTGGACATGGTGGTGAATGAGACTCTCAGATTGTACTCAGTCGCGAACAGAATTGAGAGAGTGTGTAAGAAGGATATTGATATGAATGGGGTGCATATTCCCAAAGGAATGGTAGTGACCGTGCCAACCTTTGCTATTCACCGAGACCCAGATTACTGGCCAGAGCCTGAAGAGTTCTGCCCTGAGAGGTAGGGAGAGCCTGGGAGCCGGACTCACCCAGAACCAGCCTGGTCCCTGAGCATTACAATTTCTCGCACAAACAGGAGCTTTGCAGTTCATTGCAACTACGTCTTTGGGGTTTTAGAACTTTTCTTAGTACAAGATGACAATTGTTCTCCAATTTTTCTTGAGTCTGAACAAATCTGAGACCAGAAAAAATAACATGCCCTTCCAGAGTCTCAACAACTTAAGCTAAAGGTGGTAATAAGTTGGTGTTTGTCCACATGGATGTATTTCCATGCATAGGAGGGAGACATCCTATTAATTTTTTTAAAAATTGCATATTTATTTTTATGTGGTCCAACTTTAGTCACATCCAAAGTACTCGCCATCAACCTGTCAAGTGCCTTCAACCTGTCATTTTTTCCACTGCATAAACAGGTTTTGAACTGGGCAATGTGATGCCTTTGAGAGCTTCTGCTGTGTTTTTTTTTCCCCTCTTTTGTTTCTCCTCCTCCACACTCACAAAATGTTTCCCTCTGAGGGTTTTTTCACCCAGGGAAACAAAGAGAAGACAGGGTGGGGATGGTTAAACAGGGATCATGGGGCACAAAGATCATGCCATTTTTGGTCAAAAGCTGCCAAGTACTCGGCATGATGTGGGCAGGAGCCTGTTCCGGTGGAAGGAACCAATCACCTGTTATCTACAACTTGGACTGTTTCTTCCATGCATTGTGATGAAACCTTCCAAAACTTCCCAATAGTAAAAAGGGTTGTTGGCCATTTGGCCTGGAGGAGCAAATTTGGGGTACACGATCCCTCTCAAGTCAAAGAAACAGATGATTGTTTTTTCATGTCTGTTTCTGGGGTTTTTTTGAGGGGTCTCTTCTCACACACAGATATTAAAATGCTAGTATGGTATCACCTTTCACTTGGGGTAAAACTTCTGCTTACTTGCTTACAGTAAACTACATCTAATAGCTATGTAATAAATAATATGTTGTTGTTGTTAGGTGCTGTTGAGTTGGGTCCGACTCATAGTGACCCTGTGTATGACAGATGAAACTCTCCCCAACATTGTACTATGCCCAGCACTATGTCAGTGCTTCTCTGATCTCCATAGGGTTTTCAATGGCTGATTGTTTCAGGATTGTTTTGGGAGTGGGCTGCTAGGTCCCTCTCCCATTTTTTGCGGTGCTGGGGATGAACCCAGGGTTTTAGACAGTGCAGAGCAGCACTCTACCAACTGAGCTAAACCCCAGCACCAAACACACACACATACACACATGGACATGCACACACACACACTAGTTCCTGTCCTATGACCAAAACACTAGACACAAACAGCGTAAGGGAGGAGCAATTGATTTTAGCTCATGATTTCTAAGGACTTAGTCTGTGGTTGCTGGACCCCATATTTGTGGGCAGAACATCATGGCTGTGGGACTGTGTGGTGGAGGCCCTCCTTCATGGCAGACAGGAGACAGAGAGAGAAGAGGGGGCTGCGGAGGGGCATTACCTTCAATGTCATGCCCCAGTGGAACTCAGAGGCATTTCAGGCTTCAGATACTGTTTGCAGTCTGGAAATAGTTGATGTTTTCCCATGATTGTATTCATAAACAAAACAGCCACACCACCTGGTGTCCATCAGATCTCAGAAGCTAAGCGGGGTTGGGCTTGGTTAGTATTGAATGGGAGACTGCCTGGAAACACCAGGTGCTGTGGCCTTGGGAGAAGGACCCTGCAACCCACTCCCAAAAATCAATCCGCCATTGAAAACCCTATGAATATCAGAGTAGCACTGTCAGATAGTGTTGGGGAGTGTTTCTTTCTATTTTATATCTGGTTGCTATGAGTCGTACCTGACTCCAGATCCATTTTCTCCCAGGTAGCATCCACCTCCTCTTACATCAACAACACTGAAAACGCCTATATTGTAAGGAGTGCAGAAAGAACCTTTAGCTGATGATTCTCAGAAGCAAATATGTGCCGCAGTATTTCAGCAATTATCTCACAAAAGTATCCTGCATACTGGTTATAGATGTCTAAGGGACAACCCAGATATGTAGATTTTGTGATTTTAAAGTTTCATTAACTTGTTTTCAACTACTATTTTGGCACCAGGTTCAGTAAGAAGAACAAGGATAACATTAATCCTTACTTGTACTTACCTTTTGGAAGTGGACCCCGAAACTGCATTGGCATGAGGTTTGCTCTCACGAACATCAAGCTCGCTGTCATTAGAGTTTTGCAGAACTTCTCCTTCCATCCCTGTAAAGAAACACAGGTGAGCCAGAAAAATCTATGCATATATAATCTTTAGTGGGAGGTCTTTCTTTGCTTTTTCTTTTTTTTTATCGTTGTTGTTAGGTTCCATTGAGTCATGTTTGCCTCATAGCAACCCAATGTAGAACAGACGAAACACTCCATGCCAGTGTGCTATGCCCAGCACTATGTCAGTGCTTCTCTGCTATTCATAGAATTTTCAATGGCTGATTTTTGGGGGGGGGGGGAGAATGGGCTCCCAGGTCCTTCTCCCTCTTTTTTCTTAGCATATTCTTTATACTTGTTTGTGGGGTGAAGAGTGATAATTCAGTTCCTATATAGAATGTGCAATTATCAAAGATTATTGACACTTCCATTTCAAACATTTTACAATAAAAGTTGCTTAACATGAAATGATAATTATACATATTCAGGAGGTATAACATGCTTTTTTGGACTTTCATAGAATTGCATCGTGTACTGTGTACTTATTCTATGAGGTCTTTTTTTTTCAATGGAGGGTTCTATATACATAAAAGTATGCTCCTTCATCCTTTAATATTTGTGCTCTGGCCTAGATGGTCTATTTGGGGCCAGGCATGAATTTTAAGCGTCCTTCTATTCTGGAGCTGCAATTCTTTTGTCTATGTAAAGTACAACCATAATGATCATGTGTGGTCAGTGCAGTTCAGCATGACGTGGTGATGTGCAGCCTTTTCAAAGTTGAGGAAAGCTTTAAATTCTGTTTCATATCGTCCAAAGATGGTGCACCATCAAGAGGTGCAGTGAGCACCTCATCATGTTTTTTGAGTGGTGCCCTTTTCTCTCAGAACTTATGGAAGCCCTCCTGTGACAATGTCTCTCAAAATACTAGCTGTCCACTGTCAAGGGCAGCTCATAGAGGTGAAATGTATAGGACCCCTTCAAGGTTACCTGGCAAGTTTCAACAAATACAAAATTAGCTCTGCATGGCCTTTCAAAAATTGGATGCTATTACATCTAAACTGGATGATTTAATGTTCAGTCTAAATCTTAAAAACTTCCTCTTTTAATCAAAATTTCCATCAGTAAAGAACAACAAAGATCATAACATACTCACGTGATTTTGTCTCGGGCCTGGTACCTGACAGATGCTTCATAAACATTTTATTAAATGAATGAGCATTCCATCATGCAGTCTTGATGTGGCTTAGAGAATAAGTATAAGGACTGGAAGTTATAGAATGCTAAAAGTAGTTTCTATGCATTTGTAAAGCATTATTGTCCATAAGGTGTCTTTTCTAGTTTTCCTCTGTGGTTGTTGGTGCTCGATCGATGGATTGCTTCTAAAATACTTGCTAAACTGTTGCAGATCCCCCTGGTATTAAGCAACAACCCAATTCTTCAACCAGAAAAACCCATTGTTCTGAAGGTTGTGGCAAGAGATGGAACCATAAGTGGAGCGTGAATTCCCCCAGTAGCTGCTGGGTTCTTCAAGGAGGCTGTGTCCCTGAACCCCAAAGGCTGTAAACTTACTTTATGAATAAATACTGGAGGAAGATGGACTTAATCTACTGCTAGTGATGGGTGATTAGGAATTCAGGAAATTCACTGAGCCTGCTTAGCTTTTGTGGAGATATTAACATGTAATGTAAAGCACATGACTAAGTCGATGACAGATATGTAGATTCATCCTCTCTGATTGTCATGGGATTATCTTTATCCACAGCCACCAAGATCCTTCAGTTCCATTTGAGCTCGGGTTAAAAACTTCTCTGTAATTTTATCAATTATTGTTTTTAGGTGCTGTCCAGTCGGTGTCCGATCGTAGTGACCCTAGGACAACTGGCAAAACACTATTGTCGGTGCTTCTCTGTTATTCCTAGGATTTTATTAGTAGGTTTTTTTTTAAGTGACTATAATAGTGAATTGGCTGGGATTTAGCTCAGTTGGTAGAGCGCTGCTCTGCAGTCTCTGAGGTCCCGAGTTTAATTTCAAGCACCACCAAAACAGGAAAAGGATATGGCAACCCACTCCCGAGGCAATCCCAAAACAATCAGCCATTGAAAACCCTGTAAGGGTCACTATGAGTCAGCCACAACTCGATGGCACCTAACAACAACAACAATAGTGAATTACTTTGGTGACTCTAGTGGTGAATTTTATATCACATGCTTTCTTTGTAATCTACAATAAGGGTTGTATTGAGAATATAAATAAATACCTTTTGAAAAACATCTGATATCTTTACGTACATTAAGAGGGAACCTAGATTCTGAATAAGAGAACAGAAACTAAGTATTTTTGGTTATCATGGTCACTAGTTGTGTAGGACTGTTTCAGATCCTAAATTTGGTTGTTAGGATAAGACAGAATTGATCATCTGACTTTCCTCAATGTCTGGAAAGCATATTCATAATATAATTCTCTCTTTTGAGGCATATATGTTTTGTAAAACTCAAGTGAGGCATTTGTCACTTTATTGGTAGTTTTAACATTGTCTTCCCTAATGTTTTTGAAGGCAAGAAACAACCTTTTTCTTTTTCTTTACTTTTCTTTTTTGTTTCTTCCTTTCCGTTCCTTCCCTTCCCTTCCCCTTTCCTTTTCATTTCTTCTTTTCCTTGTTTCTTGTGGTACTGGGGAATTGAGTTCAGGGCACTCCACCACCGAGCTACACCTCCAGCCCCATTTTTATTTTTTACTTTGAGATAGGGTCTCACTAAGTTGTGCAGACTTCTTCTGGCCTCAAACTCAAGATCCTCCTACCTCAGCCTCTCAAGTCACTTGGATCACAGGCTAGGAAACATGTTTTCTTACACTTGTTTTTTTAGCCCCTGTTAAACTTCCAAATGTTTGAAAACAGCAAATGTTAAATAAAAGTCTCCCCAGGCGTGGTAGTGCATGCCTGTAATCCCAGTGACTAAGGAGGCGGAAGCAGGAGAATTCCGAGTTCAAGGCTAGGGGCAGCTGTGTAACTCAGTGAAACCCTGTCCCAAAATAAAAAACAGGAAATGGGCTGAGGGTGCAGCTCAGTGTTGGAGCACTTGAAAGCATGTGTGAGGCCCTGGGTTCAACCTCCAAGTACCACACACACAAAAAAGGTTTGATGCACAATTGATTGGGTAGCAAAGCCAAGTGTCTGTCAGTTCCCTCTGGTATCAGAAGCTGCACAATGTTCTTCTTTTTCCTTTTCAGATACTTCCCTTTCTGAGTCCATCTAAAGCCACTGGGTTGAGCACAGCGAGATGGCCACATATTGAGGTGGAGAAGAGAGGGAGTCAGGTGGTCCCCAGGGAGACCAAGTCCAGATGGAGGGCAGCCTGTCCTGGATGGGGGAGTCCAAGCCAGGATGGGAAGGTTCCATGCTGAGGAGTGTTCTGACTAGAGCTGCCTTTGCTCAAATAGGTTGTGGAGAATCCAGGTGAGGTGAGGAAGGCAACCAGGAAAGAGAAAGGAAGGTTGAAGGATGGTTCTATACAAAGATGGATGGATTGCATCATCTAAGGAAAGCAAATTTCTTAGAACGATTGTTGTTAGTGCCGTCGATACAAACAATTTAGCATGATAAATATTATTCTTACTTGAGGTAAGGTCTTGGGGTATGTGTGGGGGTGTGTGTGTGCATGTGGGGGCCAAAGGTGTATGTGCCTGTGTATGTTATGTGTTTCTGTGTGCCATCATTTTCTCTGCGGTTCTAGTTGAGAATCCACTCTGAAATGCAGAGCTCAGGACCTCTGTGGCAGGTTATCTTTTCCCAGGTCCAGCTTTTCCCATCACATCCCTTTGTCCTCCCTTGTAGAGCTGTGTGTTCCCGGCTGCCACAGGACTACCTGGGGGATGCATCAATCCAGAATTAGGACAATAACTGGTGAAGGGGTTGGCATCTTCAAAATCCTGGGGTGGGGCAGAGACTAGGAGAGACAAGCCGTCCTGAAAGAGTCTTGTGACTGGAATAAGGAAGGCCTTGAGCCTCTTAGGTCCATCTTAGGTCAGTGCTGTCATGGACAGATGAAGAAAGAGGCCCAGGCACATCTCAGTTCTCACACATTCCACCCCACAAGTTCTATTGATTTTGTTGTGTTTGGACTCGTCAAAGGAGGAGAGAGTTATGGCACAAGAAAAATATCTACTGTATCAAATACCGCTGGGAATTTCAGGAAAGGGTTCTTTTACTTCACAGCATTTAACACAGATAGTAATTCAGTATTTATCACACACTTATTTGTTTAGTGTCTCCTCTGTTAGCCAAACCACTCTGGCATTTCATCTGATCCCGTTAGATCTCAGAAGCTAAGCAGGGTCGGGCCTGATTAGTACTTGGATAGGAGACTGCCTGGGAATACCAGGTGCCCTAGGCTTGGGAGAAGGAAAGAGCAACCCGCTCCCCCAAAACAATCAGCCATTGAAAACCCTATGAACAGCAGAGAAGCATTGACAATTGTGTTTCACCTGTCATACATAGGATGGCTAAGAGTTGGATACCAACTCCGTGGCACCCAAGAACTGTTAAAGGTTAAATTTTGTGAAGGAAAGGATTCTGACTTTCTGTGTTCTGTCCTTGGCACGTGTCTTGAACATCTTCAACCCAACCAATGTACACAGCAGTGAGGCAAGGTGTTTACCCCCACTGCCCAGAGTGGATGTCCCTAGACCACATATTGTCCTATCCACCCACTGCCATGTGACCTAGAAGATTTGGCTACTCTTGCAGTCGAGCCCTATCTCAGATAGGACCTGGTACCCCAAATTGTCAAGATGTTGATTGGCACTACTGAGCAGGATGGGCATTGAAAGGCAAGGTGAACAAATAATCTTGGGTGGGTTTTTTTGCACATTTGTGATTGTGAACTGTATAAGTTCTGTCTAATACAAAAATCATTCCAGAAAACTACTCATTCTCCACAGCAAGGGCAGTTCACTCTGTCAGGGGAAATCAGGACAGGATTCCCATGAGAGATTCCCCCTAAGGCTACACATAGAAGATGCAAGAAATATGAGGTGGATGGTGATTCTGACATCATGGAGTCTATGAGTAGCCTGACCACGTGCATTAGTATTGGAGCCTCCTACTTCTTTGAATGTTATTTGAGATTTAACTACCCCTATTTTTATGGAGACTCACAGAGTTCATAAACCATTTGGTTGATAAGGACTGCATATTTCTGATACCTGTATGATTAATTCTATTTTGGCTGTGCTGCAAATTTCTCCTATTTGTCTCTATATTCAGTCAGAATGATATTTTGGTGTTAGTAATCTGTGTACCCAAGTCACGTACACACTGTGTGTTATGGATAGGTGAAACTGCTTCAATAAATGCATGAGTGGATCGGATGTCTAAGGTCTTTGGGGTGTTCTTTTGACACCCAGTGTCTTCCTCCTCATGCACGGCACAGGCCTTAGTATGCAAGTTCCTTCCTGTTTCAAGGCATTTCCTTTTATGGAAGGAATTCAGTTCACAAAGAGAAATGCTTCCTTTTATGGTCTTTTGTAGAACAAGACCTTTTGCATTGGCTAAGACGTGGTGCCGGCTGTCTTTTTGTCTCAAGAAATGACTGGTCTGTCCCTGTTGTTATAAATCCCACCCAGGACTGGAGGTGAGAAGGACAGATGTAAGGTCATATTAGTCCAACCTACAATATCATATTAGCAAAACTATGTGTTTGGGGAAAAAAAGATGAGGCCATATTATTTTCACTGATACTTTAGATCCCAAATATAAGGCTTTGGGTTTGGGTGAGCTAGTGATCAAGAGCAGCCATACCACTGTGGCATCTGATCCTGTCAGATTTCAGAAGCTAAGCAGATCAGGCCTGTTTAGTCCTTGGATGGGAGGCTGCCTGGGACACCAGGTGCTTTAAGCTTGGGAGAAGGACCCGGTAGGTAATACACTCACTCAAAACAATCAGCCGGAGAGGAGGCAAGATGGCGGGCAGATAACACACGCCTTCTGTCCCGGAGTAAAGGGAAGCCTTGATTAGGGGTTTGGAACTCACATTGGATAGATAGAAACAGTGATAGTTTAGATTGGGAGATAGAGGATGAAACTGGAGGAACACTAAAATAGAGGATTTGGCTTCGGAGGAGCTACACAGAGGTCAGTAGTGGGACTGCCATTCTGCCATTTTGCCATCATGCAGACGGTGTATAGAATCCCAGAGACTCAGAGGGGACTTCGCACACACACCCACGGGAGCTGGACCCAACATGAAGTGCAACCTTGACATCACACTGTCACCCTGCCAGTGGGACACAAACTACAAGTTCTGGGTGAGTCAGTTTGAAGTGGCACATGGAATCGCCATCTTTAGCGGCACACGTTCCACAGCCTGAGATGCTGGGTTGTTGTAGGTCCCTCACGCAAGAAAATAAGGATCAGATCCATGAGAGTAAATAGGCGAGGGTATGGGGAGTGATCGCAGAAGGATCTGGGAAACCGGTGCCAGCAGTATCCGTCCAGAGCTGAAATGCAGCTCCCTCCCTCCTGTTGTGGTGGGACAGTGGTGCAGACGCAAACACGGGCACACATATACCCGGATCCCAGACACACCAGAGGTGATCCTAAGTCATCCCACTACACTGTGGAGAAAGGTGGGGTCTGCGGACGCGGCTGAGCCCCACACGGACAGAGTGCTCCTTTTCGGCAGAGCCTAGTGGCACAATTAGACCCAATAAGAGCAGTTTCGAGCACACTCACCGCGAATGGGCAGTCCTGCTACAGATTCACCCCGGTGGGGTTGGATATCATCCTGCCCACAAGAGGATATGGTCCTCCCAAGTGGTCTCCCAAGTGGCGGAAAGCCCTGCAATTAAAAAAATCCATGATAGCAGCCATATTTCCTCCATGCTATAGGCTTTGGGCCAGAAATCTCTGATTTGGGGAATTGGTGCCCAAACTACGTGGAACAGGGAGAACTCCAGGGAGGACCCCACAGGTTCTACTGCCTCACAAACAATACAATAGACACAGAATATTTCATGGAACCATCTCTTTGGGCACTCGGTGTCCCACTTAAACACAGGACATTGTGGGTCAGTCCACCATTTTCTACATAATCAGCAAAATCTCTATAGACTAAGACAGACTGCTCCTGCAGATTGTGTGAAAACACTGCCACCCTGAGTTCTGTAGAGAGCACTGCTTCCTGCAGTATTGACTTCACCCAGTGGAACTGGGTGTCCACAGTGCAGATTCCACCTGCAAGAACATACAAGGGCTTTTTTTGGTAGTCGTTCTTGTTTGTTTGTTTGTTTTGTATGGGGGTTTGAACCCAGGGTCTTGTGCCTGCTTTCTTTGTAGGTGCTGGACCACTGTGCTGCACCCCCAGCCCTTATTTTTTACTTTTTGAGACAGGGTCTTGCTGGGTTGCACAAACTGCCTCTGATCTCAGGCTGTCATCCTCCTACCTCTGCCCACCAGGCCACTGGGATTGCAGGCATGCACCACCGCATCTGACTACAAGTGTTTTTATATGTATGTGGGAGCATGTATGTGTGGGTTTTTTGTGTTTGTTTTGAATGGGGGTTTGAACCCAGGGTCTTGTGCCAGCTTGCTTTGTAGGTGCTGGACTGCCGTGCTGCGCCCCTAGCCCATATTTTTTACTTTTTGAAACAGGGTCTTGCTGGGTTGCATAGGCAGCCTCTGATCTCAGGCTTGCGGTCCTCCTGCCTCTACCCCCCAAGCCACTGGGATTGCAGGTGTACACCACCACACCTGACTACAAGTGTTTTTATATGTGTGTGGGAGCGTGTATGCGATTTTTTTCATTTCTATTTTTCTTCCTTTCTTCTTTTTCTCTCTCCCCTTTTCTATTCTCCTTCTCTTTTTCTTAAGTTTTATATGTGTCTTTGTTTTAATTATTTTACCCTTAAGTCTTAACCTTAATTTTAACTTTGATAGTTATTTCTACTAGCCTCTGTCGTCTACTTCCCCTTTCCCCCTCTTCTGTCACCAGATTCCCCCCTTTCTCTCCCCACAGAAGAGAAACAAAATCTATCACCTCCCTAGCCCCTAGCCACTTTGGAGTTGAGCTGGTGGACTAAAGAGAGAACCACACAGACCAAAAAGCCATGAATATACCCAGCTTATAAGCTCAAATAAGCACCAGAGATTCAGGACCACACAATCTCAAAGGAATAACAGAGGGAGAAGTTCTGCACAATCAGGAGAGACAAATTCTATTTCCCAGACCATATTATGGGCAAACAAGTAAATCTTCAAAAAACACAAAGGGGCAGGATGGATCTGAAGGCCCCACAGAGGAAAGCCCCCCAACAAATAACTCCAAGGATTCTCAATTCTTAGAGATCTCTGATTCGGAATTCAGAGTAATGGTTATAAACATGCTAAGAGAAATTAAAATGAATACTACAAGCACCCTGGAAATCCTTAAAAGGAAGGTATCTCATTTGGAATCCATTCTGTCATCCCAGTTAGAAATGATAAGGAAGAACCAAGCAACTCTCCTTGAAACTCAATCCAAGTTAACTGAATTGAACTCGGCTAAAGAATCCTTTTCATCAAGACTGGATGAATCTGAGCTCAGGATTTCCGATTAAGCCACAAATGGACTTAAATACAAACAGTCAGAAATGGAATAAATGATAAAGGTATTAAAAAAGATTTCCAGGAGAACTCAGATAGAATGAAAAAAACAAAACTTAAGAATTCAGGGCATCCCTGAAGGGAAGAAAGATCCACTAGAGGCCATCAAAATCTAGTAAAGGATATCCTCAAGGAAAATTTCCCAAACATAGCACAGGAAATGGATATATACACCACTGAGACATTCAAGACTTCTTTGAAGGCTGACTTAAGTAGATCATCCTCAAGACACGTCATCGCTTGCATGCTGTCGTTAGAGACCAGGGAAGCTATCCTGCAAGCAGCAAGACAGAAACCCCTTTTTACTTATAAAGCAAAACCTATTAAAATTATTGCAGACCTCTCCATATTGACATTGAAAGCTAGAAAGGAATGGACACAGGTGATTCAAATCCTAAAAAACAAAACAACAACAAAAAAATCTCCAGCCAAGACAAATATATCCAGCAAAATTATCTTTGATAATAGATGAGGAGTATAAGACATTTAATGACATTGATGTTTTAAACGATATGCAACCAACAAACCAGCACTGGAGAGGATTGTAAATCAACTACCACATCCAGGAGAGTTAAGACAACCCTACAAAGGAAATCAAAGAACTGGTTAGCTGAGATGACTGCAACCCAAGAAAGGACCAAAGAAAACATGAGTCATAAATCAGTAACAGGTAATGATTGGCTATATAACAATAAAAGCTCCTCAATAATCTCTATTAATGTAAATGGTCTTAACTCACCAATTAAGAGACAGAGGCTGGCTAATTGGATGAAAAAACACAAACCATCAACATGTGGTATTCAAGAAACCCATCTAACTCACAAAGACTGGCATAAACTGAGAGTTAAGGGCTGGAAAAATGTATACCTAGTGGGGGGGGCGGGGAACAAAATAAAGCAGGTGTTGGGATTTTAATTTCAGATAGATTAAATTTCATTCCAAAACTAATTAGAAGAGACAAAAGAGAACATTACATTTTAATAGAAGGAACAATCGATCAAGAATCAATAATGCTCCTTAATATTTATGCCCCAAACATAGGGGCACCTCGCTTTATAAGACAAACCTTATGGAATATAAAGAACTTTATTGGACCAGAATCAATAATAATGGGGGACTTCAATACCCCACTTGTGTCAAGAGACAGGTCATCAAAACAAAAAATCAACAGAGAAACGTCAAATCTAATCTCCACCCTAAACCAGCTGGATCTCACAGATATATACAGAATATTTCATCCACACGATGAGGAATACACATTCTTTTCAGCTCGACATGGAATGTTTTCTAAGATAGATCACATGCTAGTCCATAAGAACTCCCTCAACAAATACAAAAAAGTAGAAATTATCCCCTGTTCCTTATCAGATCATAATGGAATAAAATTGGAGCTCAAGAGCAAGAATAATTCCAGAAACTTTACAAACTCATGGAGACTGAATAACACACTGCTGAATGACCAATGGATCGTTGATGAAATCAAATTGGAATTAAAAAAAATTCCTACAATCAAATGATGATGCAGCAGAGGCAGTATTAAGAGGGAAGTTTATAGCATTAAGTGCCTTCATCAATAAAATAAAAAAGAGCCAAATAAATGACCTAATGACTCATCTTAAGACACTAGAAAACCAACAAAAAATCAAGCCTAAAAGGAACACCCAAAAGGAAATTAAAAAAAATAAAGGGAGAAATATCTCAATTAGAATCCAAAGAGATAATTCAAAAAATTAATAAGACTAACAGCTGGTTCCTTGAAAAGATTAATAAATAGACACCCCTCTGGCTAACCTCATCAAAAAGAAAAAGAAAAAATCCAACATAGTACGGATAATGAAAGACAACTGGTCCATAACCACCAACTTCAACGAAATACAGAAAATTGTCAGGGATTACTATGAGAGACTGTATTCCCAAAAATATGAAAATGCAGAAGAAATGGACAAATTTATTAACACGTATGACCTACCAAAGCTAACCCCAGAAGACATAACTGACTTAAGCCCATTGCATATACAGAAATAGAAAAGGTAATTAAAAGTCTCCCAAAACAGAAGAGCCCAGGTCCTATGGATTCACAGCAGAATTTTACCAAACTTTCAAAGAAGATACAATACCTGTCTTCCTCAAATTATTCCAAAAAATAGAAAAGGGGGGAATACTCCCAAATTCATTCTATGAAGCTACCGTCACCCTGATACCTAAACCAGGAAAAGATTCATCTAAGATAGACAATTATAGACCCATGTCTCTTATGAATCTAGATGCAAAAATATTTAATAAAATTCTGGCAAACAGAATTCAGCAGCATATAAAAAGATTATCCACCATGACCAAGTGGGATTTATACCACAGATGCAAGGATAGTTCGACATATGGAAATCAGTTAATGTAATCCAGCATATCAAGAAACTGGCAAACAAAAACCACATGATTATCTCAATTGATGCTGAAAAGGGCTTCGACAAAGTTCAACACCTTTTCATGACAAAAATGCTGGAGAAGATAGGTATAACAAGTAAATACATTAATTTCATAAAAGCCATTTATGACAAACCTACAGCCAACATTATATTAAATGGAGAAAAACTGAAATCATTTCCTCTTAGATCTGGAAAAGACAAGGATGTCCTCTCTCTCCTATTCTATTTAACATAGTAACTGAAGTCGTGGCCAGGGCAATCGGACAAGAGAAAGAAATCAAAGGGATACACATTGGCAAGGAAGAGGTCAAATTATCCTTATTTGCAGATGATGTGATCTTATACCTGAAAGACCCTAAAACTTCAACCAGAAAACTTCTGGATCTAATTAACTCCTTCAGCAAAGTTGCAGGCTATAAAATTAACACACAAAAATCAATAGCTTTTCTTTACACCAATTCCAAACAGGAAGAGAAGGAAATTTCAGGAAAAATACCATTCATGATAGCCCACCAGAAAATTAAATACCTCAGAATCAATCTAACCAAAGACCCTTCAGATCTCTACAAGGAAAATTTCAAAACATTAAAGAAAGAAACAGCAGAGGACACTGAAAAATGGAAAGACCTCCCCTGCTCCTGGATAGGGAGAATTAATATAGTAAAAATGGCTATTCTACCAAAAGCAATCTATAGATTTAATGGAATACCCATTAAAATTCCACTGACTGACTTTACAGAAATAGAAAAAATTATCCAAAAATTCATATGGAACCACAAAAGACCACATATAGCCAAAACACTCTTAAGCTGCAAATCTAATGCAGGTGGAATCACAATCACTGACTTCAAGCTATACTATAGGGCAGTGGTTGCAAAACATCTTGGTACTAGCACAAAAATAGGCCAAAAGACATCTGGAAGAGTATAGAAGACCCAGATATACCTCAACACACCTATAGCCACCTGATTTTCGACAAAGGAGCAAAGCAAGTAAACTGGAAAAAGGACAGGCTTTTTAACAAATGGAGCTGGGAAACATGGTCATCCACATGCAGAAAAATGAAAGTTGACCAGCATCTCTCAATATACACGAGAAGTAACTCAAAATGGATAAAAGATCTCAACATAAAACCAGAAACTTTAAAACTTATAGGAGACAAGATAGGCAACACACTCCATCATATAGGCACTGGAAAAGATTTCCTTAATAGGACTCCAATTGCTCAAGAAATTGCAACAAGAATAGATAAATGGGATTACATGAAATTAAAAATCTTCTGTACAGCAAAAGAAGCAATTAACAGAGTCAAGGGAACACCCACTGAATGGGAAAAAATCTTCACATCCTATAAGATGAAGGCCTAATTACCAGAATGTATAAACAACTCAAGAAAAAAATTCCCAAGACAACAAATAACCCAATACGCAAATGGGCAAAGGAACTGAATAGACAGTTCTCATATGAAAAGATCCATAAAGCCATGAAACACATGAAAAAATGCTCAACATCCCTAGCCATTAGGGAATTGCAACTTAAAACAATTCTGAGATTTCACTTTACACCAGTAAGAATGGCCAAGATCAATAAAACAAATAAGAACAAATGCTAGCAAGGTTGCGGAGAAAAGGAACACTCTTACATTGTTGGTGGAGATGTAAATTGGTCCAACCACTATGAAAATCAATAAGGAGGTATCTTAAAAAACTAAAAGTACATCTACCGTATGACCCAGCTATAACACTATTGGGAATTTACCCAAAGGGAGATGTGTCATCATACCACCGAGACACCTGCATCTCCATGTTCAATGCAGCACTTTTCACATTAGCCAGGATATGCAATCAACCAAAGTGCCCATCAACAGAAGAATGGATGAAAAAATGATGGTACATATACACAAAAGAATACTACTCAGCAATAAAAAAATGATATAATGCCATTCCCAGCAAAATGGATGGAATTGGAAAAATTATTTTAAGTGAACAAACACAAGCTCAGAAAGAGAAACACCACATTCTCACTCATATGTGGGAGCTGAATCAAAATTAGAAGAAGGAATAAATCCTATACAAAAGTCGGATCATAATAAAAGAAAAAAAAGCTAAGAATGTTATCATTATAGATGGTCTAAAAAATGCATGTAATAGTTCTGACAAGGTAAAAAGAAAAGTTTACTACAGAAAAAGTTCTATCTTAAATAGAACTGGAACCCAAGGATATAGAGAAAAATATTACTATAAACAGACAAGTAAATGGAAGAGAAATCTTTGATGGGGGCGTGGAATGGGGGGAGGAAGGGCACAAGAGGGTAAGGGGGAACCTATATGAATAATGTACAACAAAATGCATATATGGAAATGTCACAATGAAAAGCATGTCAGAATGAATCACATTAAGGTGTACATTAAAAATTTCCAATAAAAATATATATTTATAAAATGGAAAAGGGAGGTGAGGGGGAGCGAGGGAAAGTCTGAGGCCAGATGGAGCCCGCAGAAAAAAGTGTGTGAAGCTCCTGGCAGGTGACAAAATCCCATCCTCACTACAGACTTGCTCTAGAGGAGGATCCCCACACTCTACCGACAGACAAAAAATACGCACTTGATTGAAGCTGGAGGTTCCCAAAAGGATGGCCAGGAAACCCTGAGCACTGCAAAGGGCACTGCCTGGGCAGCTGTGCCCCTGACCCCTGCCCTCCCCCTGGGCTGGGGACTGGTGGGAAGGAAGCAGGCCTGTGAGCGCCCTTGTGCCGGGTCCCCATGCAGTCACAGCAGTGTGGTGCCTTCTGGTGTCGGTTGAGGATAGACCTCTGTTTGAAGCTGCACCTGCAGGTTGGGCAGTGGTAGGGCTGCTTGCCAGTGTGGGTGCACTGGTGGTGTCAAGGCAGCATCTGTGCTGCAGAGACACTAGGTGTCACCAGACACAGGATGGAATCGCTAGCAGAGCCCTAGGAGCTGGTGTCCCAGACACAGAAACAGCAGAGCTACAGCCTCCTCCTAGGAAGAAGAGGCCCTGCACTCCCATAGGAATCTCCTCCAAAGAGGGGCTGGATCTATGGGGGACCCCGAAAACCATCCTAACTGCCCTCATTGGCCTGAGGGTGACAAGAGAAGTAGGGCCAGGCCTCTGCCCTGATGCTTCAAGAAAGGTTTTAGGCCTTCTGCACATCAGCCTCTTCACTGGGAAGGGCTCAACAGGCTGAAAACCCCACTGCTTTCCAGAAAGGACCTTGGGGAGCCTGGGAGCAGAGGATGGAGGTTCTCCGCCTCCTCGTCCCCCACTGTGTCCTCAGACCTCCCAGTTCTTTCGTTCCCATGCCACCCAGTGGCACAAGACCTGGATACCATCTTCTCACTCACCGCCTTGGCCTCCATCCCTCTGGCAGGTCCTCTGCCGTGGCCACCAGGGCCTTGCTGCTCTCCAAGCCGTGCTCTCGGATCCAGGTGCAGAACTCCTGGGGCAGGATGCTCAGGAACTGCTCCAGCACCAGCAGCTCCAAGATCTGCTCCTTGGTGTGCAGATCAGGTTGCAGCCACCAGGGACAGAGCTCTTGCAGCTCCCAGAGGGCTTCCTGGGGCCTGGCTGCCTACTGGTAGCAGAACTGCCAGAACCTCAGGTGAAAAGTCTCAGGGCTAGGGTCCTCCCTTGCCCTGCTCCACGGCAGTTCTCTCTCCAGTTTCACCACAGGGACATCTGCTTGCTGCTGAGGGTTGGCCGCCATCGCCAGCCACTCTCAAAGCATCTTCACGCTGCCTCCCAGGGGGCTGAGAACAAGAACATAAATGACCCTCTGAGACATGAGGGAGGTCAGCCTGTGCAGTTATCTGTCTACATCTATGAAGATTCTGCTGGAGAACATGGAAATGACCTGGTCTGAGGCATTCTCAAAAGGCTGAACACATACTCTGAAAGCCATGTCTATTCAACTCAGTGTTGCTATTAGGTACAGCGCCCACATATCATGGTGGACAGGTGGCGGTGGAGCTTTCAGACCAAGACATACCAGGGAGAAGGGCCTGGCAGCCCACTCCCAGAAACAATCAGCCACTGAAAACCCTGTGAATAGTGGAGAAGCACTGTCAAATAGAGTGCCGGAAAATGAGCCCCCCAGGTTGGGAGGCATTCAAGAAATGACTGGGGAAGACTTGTCTCCTCAAAGTACAGTTGGTCTTAATAGTGGGAATGCAATAAAGTGCCTGGGACTTCCAGTTGCTGATGTGGCACCACTCAAAAAGAGATGAATCACGGTGACTGCAACAATGAGCTCAAACATAAAAAGATCGTGTGCACCGCACAGTGTTGGGTAGCGTTTCATCCTGGCGTAGATAGCATCTCTATGAGTTGGACCCAACTCGACAGCACCTAACAACAAATATTAGGTACAGAGAATAAACAGAAAATGTCTAAGATTTAGCTTATATCTACAAATAGTTTAGGACCTCACTGGGGAGATATTACTACAATCAAGGAATAATATAAAGTGGGTAATGATCAAGCCAGGCATGGTGGTGCACGCCTGTCATCCCAGTGACTTGGGAGGCAAAGGCAGGAAGATTGCGAGTTCAAGGCCAGATGCAGTCATGTAACTTACTGAGACCCTGTCTCAAGACAATGGGCTAGGTGTACAGCCCAGTGGTACAGCACTTGCAAAAAATGTGGGAGGTCCTGGGTTCAATCCACAAGAGGGCGGGTAAAAAATAGCTGGGAAGGTCTCCTCTTGTTCGAAAGGGGAGAGGTGGTCCTGGTTGGCGCAGAGAATAAGAAACTAGCAGGAGGCATGCCCCAAGTTTCTACTCTATAGTCCATCGGGTGTTTGTGTGTTTATCCTGTTGTTAGTGTTATGTGCCACGGAGTTGGTCCGACTCATAGCGAACGTATGTGCAACAGAACAAAACACTCCCTGATGCTGTGCCATGCTTGGCACCACTGCCAGTGCCTCTCTGCGATTCATAGGGTTTTCAATGGCTGATTGTTTTTTGCAGTGGGTTGCCAGGTCCTTCTCTCAAGCCCATAGCACTTGGTGTTCCCAGGCTGTCTCCCATCCAAGTACTAACCAGGCCTGACTCTGCTTAGCTTCTGCGAATAGGCGGGATCACATGCCAGGGTGCTATGGCTGCAGACTGTGTTTTATCAACGCCCCCTTACATCCATTCCACGTCTCCAGTCTGCAGCCTGCATTTTCTTTCCTGCATGGAGATTTCGTTCCAAGACTTTGCACCTCTCCCATCTCTTGGCTCCATGGGGGCATCTGCTGCGCTATCCCGCAAGCGACCCCTTGGGGGCGAGAGAGGTCCTCGTTGGCCTTTCATCCCATGGAAGAGGCAGCATGGCCACCAACTAAACGACTGTCCTACCTCTCCTGCTAAAATGTTTCTTTTGTTTTTTTAAAAAGTAAAAAAATGGGCTGGGGGTGCAGCTCGGTAGTCCAGTACTTGCAAAACACGCAAGCACGAGGCCCTGGGCTCAACCACCAGAACCGCAAAAAATAAAATAAAATAAAAATATGTAAATAAATAAATAAAACTAAAATGAAATATAATAAAACAATATATAGCAATAAAAATAAGTTAAATTAAATAAAGACGAACGTTTCTTTTCCCTTCTCAAACAGTTCGCCGGGGTCGCAGTCCCGTCGTGGTCGTCAACAGCTTGCCCAGGCCGCCCCTGGCCGAGAGGCGGAGCCTCACTTGCACCTGAGCCCCGCCCCGCAAAGCCTCCGCACCACAGCGGCACCGCAGCCCCGCCCAGCCTCCCGCCCACCGCTGCAGCAGCCCCACCCCGCCCCAGTTCTCACCCGCCCACCGGCACCTGTGCGGGGCCGCCCGCCCCTTCCGCAGACCCGACGTGAGTGGCAACGCCACAGACAGGTGCGCGCCACAAGAGCCCCTTCCGCTTCCTCTCTAGCGCTCTCGGAGGTCTCGGCGCTGCGTCTCTGTGGTCGCTGGGCTGCGCTTGGCAACTCCAGACCCACCTGCCCAGCGGCCGCTGTCAATCTCCGGGCTCTTCTTGTTGCATCCCGGTGCCTTTGCACCTGCTTTCGCCCAGCGGAAAGGGCTCGGCAGATCGTATCCGACTGGCTTTTACACCCGGGGGTCGACACGCGTCGCAGGTACAGGGCGGGAGGCTTAGGGGGCAGAGGGAGATGGACGGAGCGCTTGGGTGTGGGTGTGCGCGCGCTGCAATCTAAGAAGGCTTCCTGGAGGAGCCTGCACCTGAGCTCGGTTTTGGAAGAAGGGTCTCCAAAAAAAAGCACGCTGGCATCCCTGATTTGCATGGCCGACTGGCATAGGAACCTGAGCGGGAACTCTCGGTATATAAGAGAGCCTCTCTGTCTCTTCGGATTACACTTCTCTTCTTTCCATTTTGCAAACTGCTTGTTGAAATAAAGCCTCCCATTTTTGTCTTAAATCTTTCCTGTGACCAGGGGAAGTTAGATAAGGTGTTTTGCAATATTAGAGGGAGATGCTTAGAGGAGTCTTTCCAGAAGGGGCGTTGAGGAGTAGCCAGTGGATAAACACTGCAAATATTGAACTGGATACTTTGCTTCCTACTGCACCAGGTGTTTCCAGGCAACTCCCATCCAAGGACTAACCAGGCCCGACCCTGTTTACCTTCTGAAATCTGACGGGATCAGATGCCATAGTGGTATGGCTGCTCTTGATCACTAGCTCACCCAAACCCAAGCCTTATATTTGGGATCTGAAGTATCAGTGAAACTAATATGACGTCATTTTTTTTTCCCCAAACACATAGTTTTGCTAACACGACATTGTAGGTTGAACTAATATGACCTTTCATCTGTCTGACTCACCTCCTGGCCTGGGTGGGATTTATAACAGGGACAGACCAGTCATTTCTTGAGACAAAAAGACAGCCAGCACCGCGTCCTAGCCAAATCAAAAGGCCTTGTTCTACAATACACCATAAAAGGAAACATTTCTCTTTGTGAACTGAATTCCTTCCATAAAAGGAAATGCCTTGAAACAGGAAGGAACTTGCATACTAAGGCCTGTGCCATGGGTGTGCAAGAAGACATTGGGCATCAAAAGAACACCCCAAGGACCTTAGACATGCAATCCGCTCGTGCATTTATTGAAACAGTTTCACCTATCCATAACACGCAGTGTGAACGTCACAGATTACTAACACCAAGATATCCTTCTGGCTGAATATGGAGACAAATAAGGAGAAATTGGCAGCACAGCCAAAATAGAATTAATCATACAGGTATCAGAAATATGCAGTCCTTCTCAACTGAATGGCTCATCAATTCTGTGCATCTCTATAAAAATAGGGGGTAGTTAAATCTCAAATAACATTCAAAGAAGCAGGAGGCTCCAATACTAATGCACATGGTCAGGCTACCCACAGACTCCATGATGTCAGACTCACCATCCACCTCATATTTTGTGCATCTTCTATGTGTAGCCTTAGTGGGATCTCTCATGGGAAGTCTGTCCTGATTTTCCCTGACAGAGTGAACTATCCTTGCTGTGGGGATTGAGTAGTTTTCTGGAATTATTTTTGTATTAGACAGAATTTACACAGTTCACAATCACAAATATACAAAAAAAAAAAAAAAACACCCAAGATTATTTGTCCAACTTGCCTTTCAATGCCCATCCTTCTCAGTAGTGTCAAACAACATCTTGACAATTTGGGGAACCAGGTCCTATCTGAGACTGGGGCTACACTGTGAGAGTAGCCAAATCTTCTAGGTCACGTGGTGGGTGGATAGGACAGTATGCAGTCCAGGGACATCCTCTCTGGGCAGTGGAATGGGTAAACACCTTGCCTCACTGCTGTGTACATTGATTGGGCTGAAGATGTTCAAGACACGTGCCAAGGGCAGAACACAGAAAGTCAGAATCCTTTCCCTCACAAAATTTAACCTTTAACAGTTGTTAGATGGCATCGAATCAGTATCCAACTCTGAGCCACCCTGTGTACAACACGTGAAACACTATTGTCAATGCTTCTGTGCTATTCACAGGATTTTCAATGGCCAATTGTTTTGGGGGAGTGGGTTGTTGATTCCTTCTCCCAAGTCTACAGCACCTGGTGTTCCCAGGCAGTCTCCCATCCAAGTACTAACCTGGCCCGACCCTGCTTAGCTTCCTACGTCTGATGGGATTGGACGCCACAGTGGTTTGGCTAACAGAGGAGACACTAAACAAATAAGTGTGTGATAAATACTGAATTATGTGTGTTAAATGCTGTGAAGTAAAAGAACCCTATCCTGAAGTTCCCAGTGGTATTTGACACAGTAGATAATTCTCTTGTGCCATAACTCTCTCCTCCTTTGAGAAGTCCAAACACAACAAAATCAATAGAACTTGTAGGGTGGAAGGTGTAAGAACTGGGATGTGCCTGGGCCTCTTTCTTCATCTGTCCATGACAGCACTGACCAGGATGGACCTAAGAGGCTCAAGGCCTTCCTTATTCCAGTCACAAGACTCTTTCAGGATGGCTTGTCTCTCCTAATGTCTGTGCCTCCCCAGGATTTTTGAAGATGCCAACCCTTGGACAGTTATTCTCCTAATCCTGGGTCGCAGAATCCCCCAGGCCCTCCTGCGACAGCCTGGAATCCAGAGCTCTACAGGGGAGAATAGAGTGATGAGATGGATAAGGCTGGACCTGGGAGAAGATACCTGCTGCAGATTTCCTGAGCTCTGCATTTCAGAGTGGGTTCTCAGCTAGAACCGCAGAGAAAGTGATACACACACACACACACACACACCATACCACACCACACACAGGCAATACACCCTTGGCTCCCACATGTACACACACACCTGACACCCACACACACGCACACCACAAGGCCTTACCTTAAGGAAGAATAACTAATATTTATCGTGCTAAGTTGTTTGTATGGGAGAAGGTCATGGCAATCCACTCCCAAGGCAGTCCCAAAACAATCAGCCATTGAAAACCCTATAAGGGTTGCTATGAGTCGTACATGACTCAACGGCACCTAACAACAACAACAAAGTTGTTTGTATTGAGGGCACTAACAACAATCGTTCTAAGAAATTTGCTGTCCTTAGATGATGCAATCCATACACGTTTGTATAGAACGATCCTCCATCCTTCATTTCTCTTTCCTGGGTGCCTTCCTCATGTCGCCTGGATTCTCCACAGCCTATTTAAGCAAAGGCAGCTCCCATCAGGACACTCCTCAGTGTGGAACCTTCCCACCCTGGCTTGGACTCCCCCGTCCAGGACAGGCTGCCCTCCATCTGGACTTGGTCTCCCTGGGGACCACCTGACTCCCTCTCTTCTCTACCTCAATATGTGGCCATCTTGCTGTGCTCAACCCAGTGGCTTTAGATGGACTCAGAAAGGGAAGGAGCCGAAAAGGAAAAAGAACTTTGTGCAGCTTCTGATACCAGAGGGAACTGACAGACGCTTGGCCTTGCTACCCAATCAATTGTGCATCAAACCTTTTTTGTGTGTGTGGTACCAGGAGGTTGAACCCAGGGACTCACAAATGCTTTCAAGTGCTCTACCACTGAGCTGCACCTCAGCCCATTTCCTGTTTTCTTTTTTGTGACTGGGTTTCACTGAGTTACACAGCTGCCTCTGGTCTCAAACTCGGAATTCTCCTGCCTCTGCCTCCTTAGTCACTGGGATTACAGGCATGTACTACCACGCCTGGGGAGACTTTTAATTTAATGTTTGCTGTTTTCAAACGTGAAGTTTAACAGGGGATAAAAAACAAGTGTAAGAAAACATGTTTCCTAGCCTGTGATCCCAGTGACTTGAGAGGCTGAGGTAGGAGGATCTTGAGTTTGAGGCCAGAAGAAGTCTGCACAACTCAGTGAGACCCTATCTCAAAGTAAAAAGTAAAAAAGGGGCTGGAGGTGTAGCTCAGTGGTGGAGTGACCTGAATTCAATTCCCTAATACCACAAGAAAGAAGGAGAAAATGAGAAGAAATAAAAAGGAAAGGGAAAGGGAAGGGAAGGGAAGGAAAGGAAGAAACAAAAAAGAAAGAAAAAAGTTGTTTCTTGCCTTTGAAACCATCAGGGGAGACTGATAAAACTACCACTAAAGTGATAAATGCCTCACTTGAGTTTTGCAAAATATATATGCCAAAAGGGAGAATTAAATTATGAATATACTTTCCAGACAATGAAGAAAGTCAGAGGATTCTGTCTTAGCCTAACAATCAAAATTGGGATCTAAAAGAATACCACACAACCAGTGACCATGATAACCAAAAATATTTAGTTTCTGTTCTCTTATTCAGACTCTAGGTTACTTCTTAATGTACATAAAGAGATCAGGTGTTTTTCAAAAGTTATTTATTTATATTCTCAATATAACCCTTATTGTAGATTACACAGAAAGCATGTAATATAAAATTAACTACTAGAGTCACCATAATAATTCACTACTAGAGTCACTTAAAAAAAAACTATTGATAAAATCCTAGAGAAGCACCGACAATAGTGTTTCGCCAGTTGTATATAGGGTCACTAGGAGTTGGACACTGACTTGACAGCACCTAAAAACAACAATTGATAAAATTACAGAAAAGTTTTTAACCAGAGCTCAAATGGAACTGAAGGATCTTGGTGGCTGTGGATAGAGATAATCCCATGATAATCACAGAGGATGAATCTACATATCTGTCATCGACTTAGTCATGTGCTTTATATTACATGATAATATCTCCACAAAAGCTAAGCAGGCTCAGTGAATTTCCTGAATTCCTAATCACCCATCACCAGCAGTAGATTAAGTCCATCTTCCTCCAGGATTTATTCATAAATTAACAGCCTTGGATCAGGGACACAGCCTCCTTGAAGAACCCAGCAGCTTCTGAGGGAATTCATGCTCCACTTATGGTCCCATCTCTTGCCACAACCTTCAGAACAATGGGTTTTTCTGGTTGAAGAATTGGGTTGGTGCTTAATACCAGGGGGATCTGCAATAGTTTAGTAAGCATTTTAGAAGCAATCATCGATCGAGCACCAACCACCACAGAGGAAAAGTAGAAAAGATACCTTAAGGACAATAATGCTTTAGAAACACATATAAACTACTTTTAGCATTCTATAACTTCCAGTCCTTATACTTATTTTTTTATTAGAAATTTTTAATGTACATCATAATGTGATTCATTTTGACATGCTTTTCGTTGTGACAATTTTCATATATGCAATTTGATAAGCATTATTCATATAGGTTACCCCTTACCCTCCTCTATGTTTCCCTCCTCCCCCCTTCCTATCTAAGTTTCCCATCCAAGTCTTCTCTATCTTTTACTATATAGTATTTTTCTATATG
>VMDO01011569.1:32500-66154 GCA_007922755.1 Pedetes capensis | reverse complement strand
AATTGTTCTAACAAGATAAAAACAAAGACCACTACAGGAAAAGTTTCTATCTTAAACAGAACTGGAACCCAAGGACATATAGAAAAATACTACTAAGTAAAAGATAGAGAAGACTTGGATGGGAAACTTAGATGAGAAGGGGGGGAGGGGGGAAGCATAGGGGAGGGTAAGGGGTAACCTGTATGAATAATGTTTATCAAATTGCATATATGAAAATTGTCACAATGAAAAGCATGTCAAAATGAATCACATTGTGATGTACATTAAAAGTTTCTAAAAAAAAAAAAAAAGAGCTACCATAGAAACAAGTTCATGTTCCAGGTTCTTCTGAATTTTTGTGTGATCCCTCAATTACATTGGGAGTTTCTAGAGGGAAATATATTTTTTCATCCTTTAGAATTAATATTTTGTGTGGTACCTTACATATTAGTGAGCTCCTATAAATGCTTGAGGAGTGCGTAACCATCTAGCAGTCTTAGGTTAATATGTAATATAGTTTAGATCCTCCTAGGGATAGATCCTTCCTTGCCAGTACTTGATACATCTGACAGTACAAACTGTGTTTGTGCCTTTTGCCTTGTGTCTAGAGTTAATTAGTTTTGCCATGTTTGAGAAAGTAAGAATTTCTAATAAGGACCCCGATTCTCTTACAAAGGAGAGCCAGGCTTAGTTATGTGAGCTGCTTCATAAGGAGGTGGTTTTTCACTATGTAGACATTTTAGCCAGACTACCAGGGTTCACGTGCCTGCAGCCGTACAACTGTGGCGCCCGATCCCATCAGATCTCAGAAGCTAAGAAGGGCCAGACCTGGTTAGTACTTGGAGGGGAGACTGCTTGGGAACACCAGGTGCTGTAGGCTTGGGAGAAGGACCCGGCAACCCACTCCCAAAAAACAATCAACCACTGAAAAGCCTATGAATAGCAGAGAAGCACTGACAATACTGTTTCACCCGTTGTATATAGGGTTGTTATGAGTCAGACATTGAGTTGACGGGACCTAACAACAATAGTCAGGGCTCACAAGGGTGCACTGTTGCCCAAGCCAGAATCTCAGGGGAGTTTGATCAACAGTGTCCTCCTTGCTATTGAGATATTCATGGCCCAAGCCCTCCTGGATCCCTAAAAGTAGTGTCTCAGCTGCTCCCCACACTTGGGTGAGAGTGCTCTATGCAGAAACACCTGGGTCCTAACCAGCCTATTTCAGTGCTGCATGGAGGTGGGGCCAGCTTCCAGCACTAGGCACTAGGCACCAGCTAAGGCTCACAGCAATGCCCCAGCACCCCATAGAGCCCTCTTCCTTTGAGGTCTGCAGGACCGACACAGAGCAATCATGCAAACTGGAAGCTGCTCCCAGAATCTACTTTCTCCCTGGGTCTGATGGTCAGACTTGAAGGTTTTCATTGCGTATTTCACATGCTTAGTACAATAGCTTTTCATCATTTTATCCACAACTGTCATGCTGATCTATTATCCTACAAAAACCTCCAACAACTTGCAAAAATGGGACTCTTGGAAGATGTGCTCAGGGGGTACCCTGAACCCACCTTTAACGGATGCTCTGGCAGTTCCCTCTTGCCACCCTTGGGAGCAGCAGCTTCTCTCCCCTCATCCTCTGGGGAAATTAACATAATCTCCTTAAAGAGTTTTGGATGTCAGAACAAAAGCTAAGAGAAGGGTCTTTTTATTCTAGATCACTGTCGTAAACCTCCATTCAAAATACATAAATATCCCATTCTTTTAAAAAGCAAGTCAGACAAGCTGTACTTTAACAAGAAGGATATACTTTTATTTCATTTACGTGTTTGAAAGTTCATTTCAGTGTTTGAAAGGACACAATTTCTTTCGAAGTTGTAGGAATTCTTGTAACGTGGAACGTTAAAACCACCAGGAAATATGTGTTGCTGGCTAGTAGGGCTGCAGCCCATGACAAAATGTATCTCTACTTGGGCAGGAAGAATGCTTGCCTTAGGAGACTCAGAGGAATTGCAAAGTTGAGCTTGCCTGAAAGAGAAAGAGCAGCTGTGGGAACAGAAGGTTGAACTGCCCATGTTAGGGACAGATCAAGCCAGGCTCAGCCTTTCCTCTCCGCTCCCCCTACATCTCAAGGGCATCTGAATGGTAAAACCTAAACAATAAGACATACAAACACCAATTTTCACTTTATATTCATACAACTCCCCTCAAATGAGAAGCAGCAACAACAACACCCCAAATACCCATCTCAGACTAGAAGACCACGTGCATGTGTTCTTGTGGCTGCCACACGGGGGCACCACCTTAGTTGTCAAACTGGATCTTGGTATTTTTGTGACCCTTCTGTTTACAGTTTTTGTAATCCTTCTGTTTACAGGCACCCAGACTTCTGTGGATGATTTTTGGTTGCCTTTGTTCTGTATTTTCCAGCTGTTATTATTTAACAAAGTCATCCAAGCATTCATTAGGCGATGATGTTGTACAAGTGATGAAAAACACACTAGAAAAATCAATAACTTTGCAATGGAAGTTAGAGGTGATAAAACACTACGAGAAAGCTCCAGCAACTGCCATGATATGCTATTAATGTAGGAACAAGCCCTCTGCAAAGTATTAGAGCTAATGCTAAGAAAATAAAAAGCAACATTAGAGAACATTATTCTATAATGCTTGTGGATTTATGTGCCCTTAGAATGCATCCTCCATTTTACATTTATTCCTAGGAGGAATTAGTCTTGAATTATAAAGACCTTCAGGAATTCATCTCTGGCATAAACCTGACAATCCATGTTGTTTACTGTCCCTCTCTTTTCTTGTTATGTGGCTTCCTAAAAAGAAGGGGGCTTAGCTTCATTTCTCTTCCCAGTCCCCAGCAGGGTACCTGCATGATTGCAGAGGCATGGTTAAGATTTGTGGAACAAAGGAAAAATAAATTACAGTTATGGATTATTTCATGTATTATCTTCATTAATACTCACACAGTCCTAAGAAACAGGCTTTATTGTTTATCGTGTTATAGGTAAGGAAGCTAGACTCAAAGTGGTTAATTACCATGGCCCTCCAGACTAACACAGAAAGACCTGCAAGTCTACTCTTGAACCAATTAGCCCTATGAACAACAGAGAAACATTGTCAAATATAGTGCTGGAAAATGAACCCCTACCTCCTTGCGGGCTGGAAGGCATTCAAGAAAAAACTGGGGAAGAGTTGCCTCCTCAAAGTAGAGTTCACCTTAATGACGGGAATGGAGTAAAGCTCGTGGGGACCTCCTTTTGCTGATGTGGCATGACTCAAAATGAGAAGAAACACCATGGCTGCAATAATGGGCTGAAAGATAAAAAGATCGTGAGCATGGCACCGTGTTGGGTAACATTTTATTCTGTTATACAGAAGGCCACCATGAGTCGGGCTTGACTTAAAGGAACCTAACAATAACTAACAACGGGGCTACTCATCTAGTGATTGGTAGAGACAGTGCTGAACCAGAGTAACTTACATTGACTCTCCTACTAGTTAGAGGGAGAAATGGTTGTAGTTAAAACTGTAACTAATTTCTATGGTAAAAGTGCTTTTTGGATGTTATTAAGCATCTTTGGGGCAACTAATGGGGTGGATGTTCTTTTCTGATCAGCTGATGAGAAAAGGAAGACTGGGGAGGAGTGTGGTCTATACTAATGGTTCCCCATTCTAGGTCGTGGCTAAAGAGTGCTGTGATCAGCCCTCTATGGGTAAGGGAAGCAGGAGTGGGCACAGAAGTGTGCCTAGGTATCATTCCTGACTATAATAGCCCTGTTTTCCTGCTTTCCTTTCTCCAAACAAAATTAGCTCCATGTCCTTTTCACTTTCACTCAGAAATCTTTGTAGCCTTTTCGGGGTTATTTTTCTCCTTATATAATGTTTATCAACATTGAGATCTGCATCCTTAAGTACAAGCAAGAAGGCCAATTCATCTGCTTCTTGGAGGGAGAGAGGACCACCTAAGGGAAGAAACAGGAAACAGACCCACCCTCTGCCTTAGGCTCATTCTAACAGCCTCTTGCCATTGCTGGGCTTCACAGTAAGGCCTTCTCCCTTATTCTGGGAAGTCTGGTGCAGGGCCTCTTTATTTCTTACAGTATATTGACACTAATTTGGTTTTGAGAATTTTTAAGCATCTTTCCAAATCCCTTACCATGGCTGGAAATACCCTGGGGTGCTGTGAATTCAGAGTTGGGGATTATTGTGGAGAAGCGAAAGGGAGGACTGTGTCCATAACAACTGGTGGAGAGAGCCGCTCAGGGTGTTTTGTCTGTTGAGCAGCTGATGGTGGTTATTTTTGCATCAGATAGAGAGAGTGGATCAGACAGAGAACGCATCTACAGACAGATGGTGCTTGTGTTTACACGATACCAAAATATTTGTCTCAAAGACAACATTCTGCAGCGGCACAATTGCACCTGACTGCTTTCATTTCCCTGATTTAACTGTTTAGCTCAGCCTCTGGCGGGCAGCGTGGAAGGCACCGGGAAAGCATGGGCTTTGGAAGCAGACAGAGCTGGATTAAACTCCGAGTGCTCTTCCTGGCGAGCCTGTGACTTGGGATCCTAATTTGGAAGATGGGATCAGAGAAGTATAATGATAAGGAGTCCTTGCTTGGACTACATAAGCCTGAGTGTTAGGGCGAGGAGGGAAAATGTGTGCGAAACCGTGTCTTGAGTGGTTGTAAATGGTAGGCATCCTTCTGCCCTCTTTTCTCCTTCAGTAGAAGGTGACAATGTGGTAGGAACAGTGGCCACCTTGATGACAGGTATGGAGGATGGGAAGTGACCTGGAGGTGATTCCTGGAAACACAGCAAGTCCCCAGTCCAGAGAGCCTGGAAAGGGGGATGCGTGGGAGAGAGTCAGTACTGAGAACAATGGATAGGTCAAGGTTGTAAGTCTACTTATCAGACCAGGGAAGCCTGTCTGCCTTCTCATAGCCAAGGAAGGACGAGAGTAAAGAGGAAGAATCAGACTGTGGGAACCAAGATGAAGACAGTTAGTGTGGCAGAGGAGACCTGGGGAAGAAGGAAAGCCATAAGCCTCAGTTACTTCACCTTCTGTGCCAGGAGAAAACCACAGGCTCTTCTTTTCAGGTCAAGAAGCCCAGAAAGAAAGGGTATGTTTTCCTATAAACCAAAGAGGAAGGATGAGCTGAAGATTCCAGAGAAAGGGATATGGCTAGGAAAGGAGCCATTTTTAATGGCCTCAAAAGGAAGAAATTCAACTGTGAGGCACAGCAGTTGCACATTGCCACTGACTGCTGAAAACCCTAGTCTCAAAATCATCAATAACTGTTTGAATCTTTATGATAATCCTTAAAGTGTGTGTGTGTGTGTGTGTGTGTGTGTGTGTGTGTCTTCAATCTTGTATTAGTTTCTTAAGACTACTGTAGCAGATTACCACAAAGTGAGTTGCTTAAAATAACAGAAATTAGCAGGGCATGGAAGTGCATGTCTGTAATTCCAGCGATTTAGGAGTTTGAGGCAGGAGGATTGCAAGTTCGAGGCCAGAGGCAGCCTACGTAACTTAGTGAGACCGTGTTTCAAGAAAATAGGAAAGGGGCTAGGGATGCGGCTCAGTGGTAGAGCAGTTGTAAAGCTCATGTGGGATCCTGAGTTCAGTCTCCCAGTACCACAAAAACAAAAGCAAAAGAAAACAAGACAAACAAACAAATCAACGAATGAACAAACATCAGAAATTTACTATTTCCCAGTTCTGAAGGCTGAAAGTCTGAGATCAAGGTGTTGGAAGAGTCTGCTCCCTCTGAAACCTCTAAGGCAGAATTCTCGCCTCTTTCTAGCTTCTGATGATTTGCCAGCAGTCGCTGGAATTGATGTTCTATGGCTCACCATCTCTGCCTCTGTTGTCACATGGCATTCTCTCTGTGTGTCCAACTCTAGCTCTTTTTATAAGGACACCAGTCATATTGCGTTAGGGCTCACCCTAGTGTTCTCACTCTAACTGAATTATATCTGCAAAGATCCTATTTCCAAATAGGATCACCTTTATAGATACTGGGGGTTAGGGTTTTATGTTCAACATATCCTTGTTTATGGGGAGAACCCAATTCAACATATAACAGTTCCTTTATGACAATCTAATGGGAAAATTCTCTCTCCCTACAGAAGAATGCACATGTGCATAGAATGCAACACTTTGTGAATGATTTTAGAGAGTCCATAGAACTCTGGGGTCTCTTGTGGACTCTCTAAGGGTCTTATTATTGCAAGTGGAAGCCAGCAGCATCAGCAGCACTGGAGCTTTCCAGAAAAGCAAAATCTGAGACTCCAACCTAGACATGCTATACAGATGTGCATTTTGACCAGATTCCTCACCTGCACATGGAAGTTTGATGAGCCCTGCTCTAGGGGTCTGCTGCCCCTAGAGGACGCCTTCCTCTTGTTCATCTCTGGTTTTGAGCAGATAGAATCAAGCTCCCAGGTCCAATTCTTTTTCCCCAATCTTCTATACAGGCTATGTTCTCTCTGTGCTGCAGATAGGCCACAGTCAGCTTCTTCTAGAAGGCATGCCCCAGGACCTATTTCACACAAGCCAGAAAGAATGTCACTCCTTAACTCAATCCACTTATATTGAGCAATTACTTTGTGCTGGGCCAGGACAGCCAATGCCATGGTTCTGCCTCAACAGGGTCCCCACCCAGCTGCCCTTGATCCTGCTAATGTCAACCTGCTTACTCTTCAGCTCACTAAGGGCCACCTAAGTCTGCCCGAGCGCCTCATCAGAACCACGGTTCTCATCACAACCATGGCTATTTTCTTTTCCTCTGCTAGAAAAACACCTTTAGAAGTTGCTTAGCAATTTTGTCCTAAAGATAGAGTCATCAGATCATTTTTAGGATAGACTTTGCTCATTTGGGAAAAATCTCTAGAACAGGTCCTTTTATGGTGCAAATATAAGGCAGCGGGCCAGTTTATTGAATTTACTAAATATACTGATTTATTTTTAAAACTTAGTTTGATGTTACTTTTCTTGAAATTACGTAGTGAGTGTGATTTTTCTTCAATATAGTTAATAATAATGTTAAATATTTTCCTTGTATATATTCAATATAGTTTTCCTGAGTTATCCACTCATTGCCACAGTAGAAGAATTGATGTTTTTGAATTATGGTACTGGATATGAATATTGAATATACCATGGATGGCCAAAAGAACTAACAGATCCATTCTAGAGGAAGTGCAACCAGAGTGCTCCTTGGAAGTAAGGATGGCTAGACTGTGACATATGTATTTTGGACATCTTGTCAAGAGGGATCAGTCTTGGGAGAAGGACATCATATTTAGGGGAGTGGCAGGTCAGTGAAAAAAAGGAAGACTCCCAACTAGATGGATTGACACAGTGGCTGCAATAATCATAGGATTGCTATGAGTTAGACCCAACTGCAGAGCACCAAATAACTCCTGTAGTTCAGACTTCCTTATCTAGGTGTACATTTTTTTTTTCTCATTGCAGTCACCATTTTTTAACACATGATAGCATTCATTATGTTTATTATCCTATGATAGCAAGAATCTTTGTTTTGTTCACTGTTTCCCAAGTGCCCAGGATAGGTCTTGGCTCATAGAAGTTACCCAGTAATATTATTGTATAAAGGGATAGATTACTTTTTTGAATGTAACTAAAACGGCTGCATTTCATGTAAAATTTTCTTAGGCTACACTTATTTTTTATATTATTCTAATATATAAGTAATCTTTCCCTTTTGACAACATTTTAACACTTACAGGTTGTTTTGCAAGTTCCATCAAATGACCAATTCACTGAATCTACCAACAACTTTTTACATAAAACTTACAACAATTTGAGGTATTTTAAACAGCTTCAGAGAAATTCTGTGACATTTCAATTTGCAGGTTTTCATTTTTTGTCTTCCTAATGATGATTTAAGAAACATGCCATCTGTGTCTGCCACAGCTCAAGGCTGCTGTGGCTAGAGGGAGTTGGGGTCGAATGTCTATTGGAGACTTCAGGAATGTGTCAGTGTCCAGCCTAGTGTGGGCTGCTGATCAGGAGGGCAGAGGCTATAGGATAGGATGGGAGTGGGTCGAGATGATGGTAAGTGAGGCAGAGAGCTGGAGAGCTGAGGACAGGTGACAGAGGCTGAAGGCATTGATGGCACACGCTTCAGCCTGAGACATTAAGTGTTCTAATTCTCAGTACGACTTGGCTGAATGACAGGTGAGAACACATCCCTGACCCTTTAGCGCAACACCTCCCCCTCTGCTGTAATTGTGGATGCATCTTAGACTCACCTGTTGGGTTCTACACCTGACTCTCAATGGTGCTGCTGAGTCCTGTGATGGGATCCTCTGGCCATGTTTGGGGTTCCCCTTAGAGGAATAACTGGTCTCCACAGCTTGGACTGGGGAATGAGGGATCTTTGTTGGGGATGCAGAGAGTGGAGCTCTGAGCTCAGAGAGGCCTGGGGGTCCTTGGGTGTTCTCATATCTGATGTGGGAGGTCTAGTCAGGACTCTGAGGCAGGTTTGTCCCAGGGAGCCCCAGGTTGCCTCTTAGAACTGCAGTGGGGGGGCTGTGTCCCTGCGTGGAGGCAACTGAGGCGAGGGAAGCTGAGCTGGCTGGAGAAGCCTCCACAGGTGGAACTTGCAGAGTGGAAGAAAATCAGAGTTTTAGAGAGCTGTCTTCTGCCACAGGCAACAGACAGATGAGGTCTAGGGAGCATTCAGATTCTCCTTCGGTGGCTTCTGAAAATACCTGGGGTTGAGCAGCATGGCTAGATTTCAGATACTGTTGAATTTGTACATGGGCACTCAGAATCATTGCCATAGGAAGATAATGAGAGTTTACTTTTGTGTCACAAACTGGTGACACAAAATATCTGCTCAACCAGCGACAACTGCACCTGCCCTACGCTTCCAGTGCAACCTTGAGTTCCTGAAGCACAGTGGCAGCCCAGGGGTGCATGAGTTTCCATTGCTCTGACAGAACATGCCCTGTTCCTGTCCTGCCAGGCACCTAGGACAGTTTCCTGACAGGATGGGGATTGAGCTGTCTTGATTGCGCCTTCCAGATTTCCTTCCTGGGGTCCCAAGCGAAGATGGGAGAGCCCCATGTACTGCAGACCCCCTGAGGTAGGCAGACCAGAGAATCTGGTCTCTCACGAGCAACCCAGTGGATCGTGCTGGTCAGGGTTCCCCAGGGAGGGGGGAAACCAGTCCTTGGCTGAGCCTGTTTCCCGACAGGGAGAAGGAGCTCAGGCATGTGCTAGCTCTTTCTTCTCTCGGGAAACAACTGAAGTCCCGTAAACCCCCAAAGTGGTGCATTGGCTTTGAAAGATGTGATGCTGAGTAAATTTAGAGGGGCCCCACCAGAAGTGGGTAAACCCTCCGAACAGACAGGGCCTCTTCTTCATGAGGGGCTGCTGAGTCCTGGGGAGTGGGTGGCCAGGAGGGAAGGACAAAGACAGAGGATTATACTTTCTCAGGGACTTGAAGTCTTCCAGGTGCATGCCATGTGACAGAGGCTTGGAGTCAATGGAAGAACATAACTCAAGCAACTTCGCTATTTTGGGGGAACTGTTACTTACAGAGTGTGAAATGACCACGTTGACTATCTCAATGAAGGTCATCTCTTCTTTCTGAAGCACACTTTATACACGGGTCTCATTGCAGAGAGTTTTCATCATGACAGATAATGGGGAAACTCTTTAATGCCAGGATAAAGAATTCCTTTATTGCAACAACTTCCTTAAAGAAAGAAATGACAGCAAGGATCCCATGTTACTCTGAGGAGCCTCAGTCACCCCCCAGGCAGTGTTAACCATTCTTCCCTGGGCCCATGAGGACCTTGAGAGTACTGGGTCACATTTGTTATTGTATTTGTTAGGTGCCGTTGAGCTGGTGTCCAACTCATAGCCACCTTACATACAACAGGCGCTTCTCTGCTGTTCATAGGGTTTTCAATGGCTGATTGTTTTTTGGGAGTGGGTTGCCGGTCCTACTCCCAATCCTACAGTGTCTGGTATTCCTGGATGGTCTTCCATCCAAGTACTAGCCAAGTCTGACCCTGCTTAGCTTCTGAGATCTGACAGGATCTGATGCCACAGTGGTACAGCTGCAGGCTGGGTCACATTTAGGAGCATCTTTCTCATAAACATTCACTTCCCTGCCAGGCTGGAGCTATCTAAGCACTTTTAGAGGACCTGAACTAGGCCTTAATTTTATATTAACCCCAACATCTACCCCAAGCTTCATAATATTTATTTAGCAAATACACTAATAAGCAGACTTTTGTACACTAACCTTAGATTAACATATTATAGCAAAGAGAGGAGAAAAATTAACCACACTTTTTCAGTTCCATCCAAAGTCTTATCAGCTTCTGAAGATGTAGCTGAGTCTACTTACAAAGTTTTACCAGGCACTCTCCTCCAGGTTTAAGGACGTCCTCTCTTGGAGGCTGGCTTGGAAGGCCCAGGTCGATTCCCCAGCTTGCAATAAAGTGTATGTATAAAGATAGCAGTGTTGTTATACAATTTAATTAGTACATCACTCAGACATTTGGACCAATGCCTGGCTCTTTTTTCTGCATGTTCATTTAGCTTTTAGTCTAACTCCCACGTGAAATAAACAAAAAGGCTAATTGCTTTTGGATTTTAGCACTGGTGAAATACCTGGATTCATTATGTGAATCATATTTTATAGGTAGATTAAAGGTTCTATTGGTAAATGACAAATTTTGAGATGACAGCTGTAATGCTTAAAGCAAGGCCACTGAAAGGTTTGGGCTCCCAAAGGCAGCATATGAATCCACCTGACATGTTTCTTAGATTTCAAAGCAGCATAAAAGGTTTGCACCTTGATGAGAACATTGTCTTGGGAAGGCAAGAGTTTATATCTCGCCATTCTGAGACTGTGATGTGCTGGCACATGTTTGGGAACCAGTTCTCTAGGAAGAAGGAAAAAGCCCTGACTTGTAATGTTCGCTAATTTGCATGATGTAAATATTCCCACTAGGACTAATTCCGAGGAATCAGGAAGAGGTGCTCATAATTGACTTTGCCAGCCCATCTGAGCTGCTTCCTGTGGTACTGATGGAGTTAGGCCTGGGCTCAGAGACTACAGTGAGTTTTTAGTAATTTATGCCGGATGAAGGTGTTGATGTTGACATAGGGTGTATAGTGATTCCCTTATCCTGAACACCTTAGGGGCCACCAGGGGAGATATCTCTCTCCAACTTCCTTGAGAAGGGTGGACACAAGGATTTGTGCCCATCTTGCCTTTTCAAGGGTGCTTCAGGTAGCGTGGCCTATGATATAATTGTGGCCCCTGCTGTTAGACCGACTTCCCACATCCATATGATGGAGGCTCATCTGGAGATATGAGAACACGTAACTGGTTTTAAAAATTTCTGATGTGGAGTAGGTATAGTGGCACATGCCTGTAATCCTAGCACTTGGGAGGGTGAGGCAGGAAGGTCATGAGTTCAAGGACAACCTGGGCTACACAGAGAGAACCTGTCTCAAAAAAACTAAACAAAAACAAAGAAGCAAACAGACAAAAAATTCTGACCTGGCTATGGAGGACCCTGTCTTTAATTCTAGCTATTTGGGAGGCTGAAACAGGAAGATCACTTGAGCCTAAGAGTTCAAGGCCAGCCTGGGCAACATTGTAGGACCTCATCTCAAAAAAAAAAAAAAAAAAAAAAAAAAAAAAAAAAAAAAAAAAAAAAAAAAAAAAAAAAAAAAAAAAAAAAAAAAAAAAAAAAAAACAACCAAAAAAAAAAAAAAAACACAAAAAACAAAAAACAAAATTGGAAACTAACCAACAGAGTGAATACCCAAAACCTGTAACTGGTTTTGAAAACATGTGGCACAGAGCATGCTCCTCTGTAAATGACAGTTGTTATCTGCAGGCTGAGATAGTGCCCAAAGTGGGAGAGAAGAAGGGACGTAAGCCCACTCTGGGCTTATGGTACTTCCTATATGCTAAGTGTTCTGCTTGGGGTGAAATTGTAGAGAAAAGTTGGGCCTGGGCCAATTTGGGTCTGGCAACATACAGATTTCATGGAGTGTGCTTTGGATGAGTCGCAAGCCCTGCCTTTCTGTCTCATTTCTCATGACAGGAGCTGTGTGATCATTATGGTCCAATTGGAGTACTGGCTCCCATCGCCTGGCAGCAGATGGGAAGACCACTAGGGGCAAATGGGAGTTTCTCTGGTGCCTGTCCAGGCATGGCAGGCCCTCCAGGAGGCTAAATGATTAGTCCCACAGTTATGGAGCCAGAACCGTCCTCTGGCAGACTTCCTGTGTAATGATGATGACATTACCTAGGGGGAGGTGGGGCCCATAAGGTCGGGGAGAGCATTTGTGAAAATGGCAATGAGATGTATGAGTCTATCCCCTTTCCTGTGCCAGGTAGCGTGCTGGGAGCTTTCTAGCCATTATGGCATTCAGCTCCCACAACTCCCCTGTGAGGTTAAGCTTCTCTGCAAAGATTGTACTACAGAGTCCGTCCTAGGGTGCAAATCCTGGACTCCCAACCCGCTTGCCTCTGAATTACATCATCTCTCTCTAAGCATGGACACTGTGATTCACATTCCTGATGACTATGGCACATGGGAAACCCCGCATGGTCCCACATTGTCCAGCTTTCCTTGATCCTGTCCCAGAGGGGCTGGCCCTGAAAGTTCTTTTCCTGACCTTGCTCAAGGAAGGAATCCAGATAACTCCCTTCCTCCCCATCTGACTAGTCTTGCCAAGGTAGGTAAATCTCAGAACCTCAACTCACTCCACGTATTATGCAGTTCCAGAAACCAGCATGGCTCATGGCTCAATTGGTGCAAAGTCCAATGTAGATGATTTTTTTCTTGCCAAATGCTGAGCTAAATTAGCAAACTCTTAGCAAAATCATTGTGACTGAGAAAAACCTAAAGCTTCCATGGAGTGAACAACACATTTAAGGAATCAGTGAACCTCTGTACTGGAAATATATACTGGCCTTGGCAGAGATCAGAGAACAGGCTGGAAGTCACTGTGGAGGGTGACCCTTGCATCACGCAGAGAACTAGATACATGATCTCTAAGATATCCATCACACATCAGGTTCCAGGTCATCTGTGCATCCAAGTGTAGCCAGCAACTTGCAGGAAGGTGGGTCACAGGTATGGGGAAGGCCAGGGTGCACAGCTGAAGCCTGCTGGCTCCAACAGAACCTGAGACCTGGTCCCCCAGGTGGTGGTAGCCCCACGTCCCATGGCACTAGGAACAAGATTATGCCCCACTATTTGCCCTTTTGCCTCCACTTTCTTAGAGGAAATGGCAGAATAGGTGAGGACCCGGGGCCTCTTCTCTCTCTTTCTAAAGGAAAGAACCATTTTCTCCCTTGTCTCAAGAAACACAAGAAACATGGAGAAGTCACCAAGAATAAAATCTTGCCTTCAGTGCCTCCATATTTTCACTTTTTATACCCCTCCCATTCCATGCCATATTTTCTGCCTGCCCTGGCCTCTCTTTCTGCCCCAGAGCAGAGACTCTTATAACCACTCAGGACCAGTGACTCTGGCTAGATGTCAGGAGAGCAACAAAGAGAAGTAGATGTGAATGATAAGCAGGGGATTTGTATTTTTTAAAAATAATAAACCCTGTAGGGCTACATGCAGGGGGTCAGTGTGGGCTGTTCTCCTTGCTCTCTAAGATCACAGATCAGATTGACTTCCTAATGTCCCTCCCTTTACTAACAACACCTTCCAGGTAAGCCAAACATCATCCACCCCTAGACCTTGTCTTCTACTGCAGGGTAACTTATGACTCAGCAATTATCCTTGGCCAAACATTGATACTGCCTCAGCCTTACATCAGAAAGCAGCTTCTACACCACCCTCAACAAAGCTCAGAACCAGATCTTGGGAACAGGGGCAGAATTAAAAGAACTGAACCTCTGGTATTTCACATTCTCTGTAAAACAATAAGCTTACCCAAGCTTTTTTTAAAATGAATATTTATTGACACTTAATGGACCCACAATAAATTGAATATTTGTTTAATCTGATAAATGTGAAATATGTATATATCTGTGAAACCATTGTTCCTACCCATCACCCCCAAAATGTTCTGGAGCTTTTCTCTCATTCCTCCATATGCTTCCCCCACCATCTCCAGGCAACCACTCACTGACTTTATGTCACTAGGGGTTAATTTGCATTTTCTAGTATAAAGGGTAGGTGAAATAAGATCATATGTACACCTTTTTGTTCTGTTTCTTTCATTTAGCTAATTATTCTGAGATTCTTCCATGTTGTTAGTGTATCTAGTTCTTTTTTATTGCTTAATAGTATTCCATTATATAAATATTCTACATATTCTTTATCCATTCACCTTTTAGTGGACATTTGGGTTGTTTACACTTTTTGGCTGTTGAAGTATAGTTACTATGAACATTTATGTAGAAGTCTTTGTGTGAACAAACACATATATTTCTCTTGGATTAATATCTGGAAGTGCAATGGCTTGATTTGGTGACATGTACATGTTTAACTTGAGAAACTGCCAGACTTTTCCCAAAGTAGTAGAACAATTTTACATTTCCATCATCATTGTGTGAGAATTCCAGTTACATGTTGTCCTCACCAACACTTGCTGTTGTTAACCATTTTTAAGTTAGAGAATTAAATTATATATAATTTTTATTAGTATATATTTATTGTACAAAGGAAGGGGTTTCATTATGACAATTCCATATATGTATTGTGTGTTTTAAGTGTTTTAAGTGTGTTTCACTCCTTTGTTATTCATTACAAATTTTAATTTTAGAGGTTCTAATTTGTGAGTAGCAGTAGTTCATTTCCCCATGTGTCTTTCAGGTTGTCATGCTGTGAGGGCTTGTGAGTTGCTGTGATGCTGAAAGCTATGCCACCCATATTTGAGATACCAGCAAGCCACCTATGGTGGACAGGTTTCAGCTGAGCCTCCAGGCTAAGAGAGACTAGTGAGAAGGATTTGGCAGCTTACTTCCAAAACAATTAGCCACTGAAAACTCTATGAGCAGCAGAGAAGCACTGTTGAATACAGTGCTGGAAAATGAGCTCCCCTTAAGGACACCTAGCAACAACAAGAAGGTTGGAAAGCATTCAGAAGACGGCTGGGAAAGAGTTGCTTCCTCAAAGTAAAGTTGACCTTACTGATCAGAATGTAGTAAAACCACTGGGACCCCCATTTGCTGAAGTGGCATGACTTAAAATGAGAAGAAATACAGTGGCTGCAACATTGAGTTCAAACATAAAAAAGATTGTATGGCATAGTGTTGGGTAATATTTTGTTCTATTACCTATAGGGTCACTGTGAGTTGGACTCTACTTGAAGGCACCTAACAACAAAAAAGAATTTCATTGTTGTTTTACTGGTAATTTACACCTCCCTAATAATTAATTTATACTTTGCTAATAATTAATAATTAGCTCAGTTAGTAGAGTGCTGCTCTTGTGCTCTGAGGCCCTGGGTTCCATCCCCAAAACCACAGAAATGGGAGAAGGACCTAGTAGCCCCCAAACAATCCTGAAACAATCAGCCATCCCAAACCCTATGAACAGCAGAGAAGCACTGACAATAGTGCTGGACACGGCACAAGGTCAGGAGTGTTTTGTTAGGGCTGGAGTTTAGTTCAGTTGATAGGGTACTACTCTATGCTCTCTGAGGCCCTAGGTTCAATCCTGAGCACTGCAGAAATGAGAGAAGGACCTGGCAGCCCACTCTCAATCCCCAATCAGCCTTTGAGATACCAATGAATAGCAGAGAAGTGCTGACCATAGTGCTGAACATGGCACGGTGCTGGGGAGTCTTTCGTTCTGTTGTACATAGGATTGCTATGAGTTGGACCTGACTCAACGGCACCTAATAATAACAACAATAATTAATAATGTTTTGACTTTTTATGTGCTAATTTGTCATCCATATATCTTCTTTGGTGAAGTATCTGTTCAAATATCTTGCCCAGTTTTAAATTGGATCATTTATTTTCTTATTATTGAGACTTGAAAGTTCTTTATATATTCTAGAATCAACTCTTTTATCAGATATGTGATTTGCAAATATTTTCTCCCTGCCTGTTTCTTGTATTTTTGTTCTCTTACCAATGTCTTGGAAGAGTGTTCTTAATTTTGATGAAGCCCAGTGAAATTCACAAGAGGCAAACAAAGTTTGGGGGAGAACATTGCTGTTGTACTGAAAAGGACAGAATCAGTACAAGAAGAAAAGAGGCTATGGGGCTCCCCAAGTTTTACTGGAAGGAAGCAAGTTGAGAAAACTACTCATCTGCAAAGACATGCTGCCTTTCATGAAAAGAAGGATAACTGAGAGCAGAACCAGGAACCCAAAGCAACATCCAACACTTGGTTGGCTGGATTTTATGATTTCTATGGATTAGTTGCTCCTTTGTACTTCCCACATTCCCCCTTCTTACTCATTTTTCATGATTTTTATTCGTAAATTTTAGTGCACAAATGAATTATGGCATTTCCATACATGCATATCATTGTACATCATTCCATATCCCCTTCTTGAACATATCCTCTTCTTGAACAGGAATGGCTGTAAAAGTTATGCTATGCCATTTCCACCATTGCAAGTTGGGTGTACATGTGGTAGATAATTTGTCCCGTTAATTCTACAGGTCTATAGATCATGAGGCCTGCAACCATAGCACTGTGGCATTGGATCCCATCAGATCTCAGAAGCTAAGCAGGGTTGGGCCTGGTTAGTACTTGGATGGGAGACCGCCTGGGAGCACCAGGTGCTGTAGGCTTAGGAGATGGACCCAGCAACCCACTCCCAAAAAACAATTTGCCATTGCAAACCATATGAATAGCAGAGAAGCACTGGCAACAGTATTTCGCCTGTTGTATGTAGTGTTGTTATGAGTCAGACACTGACTCGAAGGCACCTAACAAGAACAACATAGGTCATGAGAAACTCTACCTCAGGAGCTGTATGTAAGAAATCACACTTGAGGGGATTCATCCACATGTATATTTGGTTTAGATGGTGTGAAGCTGGACTTGTCACCAATGTTGTAAGAGGAAGATACTTTTGGGCTTCTTGGGAGGAGTGCATATTTTGCCTGTCAGGGGGTCATGCATCATCTGAGGGCAGACTTTATGGGTGGACTTTGTCATTTTGCTCTTATCAGCCCTGTTGTTCTCCCCACAGCAAGAGGCTCTTGGGCACTTTGTGCAGAGAGCCACAATGACAGGGAGAAGTTTCGTAGGAGCAGTGGCTCTCAGGGCAGAAATGTGGGGTTCCATGCTCTCCTCCACTTTGACCAGTAACACAGGTGTGGCATCTGCTTCTTTCTTGGGTTCTGCTTTTCTAGTATTTCAAACAGCTCTCATCGACAAGTTTGTGTGTCCACCAAATTCACGTTTTGGAACCTAATCACTAGGGTGAGGGTATTTGGATAGGGGGCTTAGGCAGGTAGTCAGATCATGAAGGTGAGACCTCATGAACAGGATTAGTATTCTTACAAGGAGCTTCACAAGACAGTTAGCTTCTTTTCTATCTCTGCTTTTTACTGTGAGAGGGCAGAGAGGAAGATGGGAAGATGGCCATCTGCAAACCAGAAGGAAGGCCCTCACCAAAACCTGACCATGCTGCCACCAGCCTCCATAAACTATGAAAAATCTCCACTGTTTAAGTCATCCAGCCTATGGCATTTTGTTATAGCAGTACAGGTGGACTCAGACAAGGCCTTGAGTATTCAGAAGCCTAGTGAGCCTCTCTTGTGTGTCTGCCTCCAATTCATTCTCCAATCCTAGTAACAACTCTTCTATTTTCTTTGGGAAAAACTCTCCCCCACAACCTTCAAAGCATTTGGTCAACCTCTGTCCTCAGTTCAGGGTGGTCATGGGACCCAGTCCTGGCCAGTCAGCTCATTTCATGCAAGGATGAGAATCTAAGCCAAGAGAGTCTAATGCAACTCAGTTACAGAATCTTGTTTTTGAATTAGAGACAGAAATGCCTGCAGCTGTACCACTGTGGCATCCGATCCCTTCAGATCTTGAAAGCTAAGCAGGGTCAGGCGGTTACTACCTGGATAGGAGACCACCTGGGAACAATGGGTGCTATAGGCTTGGGAGAAGGACCTGGCAAGCCACTCCCAAAAAACCATCAGCCATTGAAAACTCTATGAATAGCAGAGAAGCACAACAATAGCGTTTCCTCTGTTGTACATAGGGTCACTGTGAGTTGGACACCAACTTGATGGCACCCAGCAACAGCAGACAGAAATCTCTGTCAGTCCCTTGAAAGTGAGGCTGGAGATGCTGTGGCCTCCATGTGGAGGAGAGGAACCGCGGGAGGGGCTGGGTGCTGTACATGGGCCAATAAACAAGCTTAAGCCAATTACAAAGTTGTTTTTTAAGTAAAAACTTTAGAGCAAATAAAAGAGATAAGGTGAGTATTAGGATTTTTGCTTTTGATGAAGAGTGGGATTTGTTGTCACTCTGGTCAGGGCTCAGTGAGGATCTCAAAGTTCCAAGAGAGACAAAGAAAAAGAGAAAAAGTGGGAGCGGGGAGAGTAGGGAGGAAAATTAGCTCTTAGCAGTTACTCTTGTTTTGTCAACTCTCTGCTTGACCATTAAAGCAAGATTGTTCCAACTGATTATGAAAAAACAAAAACCAAGCAAACCAAAACAACAACAAAATCCCCCAAAGCTATACCTTGGTTAAAAGGCCAGGAAAAAATAAACTGCTGTTAGCTTCTCCTGAAATTATTTCTTCTTTCTTGTTCCTTAAGACTCTCTCTTTTCCTTGCGAACTTCTGTCCTTGTTTTTGTTGATGCTGTTTACCATGTGATTTATATTCTCAATCTTTATCACAGATCAAAGCCACTAGTTTAGAAGGCATCCCCTACAAAGGAGAGATCTTGGAGATATGTATATATGTGTGTGTATGTGTGTGGATGTTGTTGTTGTTGTAAGGTGCTATCAAGTCAGTATCTGACTTGTAGCGACCTATGTGAAACAGGCGAAACACTATTGTCAGTGCTTCTCTGCTGTTCATTGGGTTTTCAATGGCAGATTGATTTTTGGGAGTGGGTTGCCGGGTCCGTCTCCCAAGCTACAGCACCTAGTGTTCCCAGGTGGTCTCCCATCCAACGACTAACCAGGTCCAACCCTGCTTAGCTTCTGAGATTTGACGGGATCGGATGCCACAGGGCTATGGCTGTAGGCATGTGTATGTGTGTGTGTATAATTATTGTTCCATGCTTGAAGTCATGTCTGACTCATAGTGACCCTCCCGTGGTTGTCAATGGCTGATTGTTTCAGGGAGTGGCCTGTCACAACCTTCTCCTGATGTTGTTGTTGTTGTTAGGTGCCGTCGAGTCAGTATCTGACTCATAGCGACCCTCATAGGGTTTTCAATGGGTGACTGTTTCGGGATTGCCTTGGGAGTGGATCGCCAGGCCCTTCTCCCATTTTTGTGATGCTGGGAATTGAACTCGGGACCTCAGAGACTGCAGCGCAGTGCTCTACCACCTGAGCTAAATCCCAGTCCCCTTCTCCTGATATATACATATATACATATATATATATATATATATAAAATATATAATATATAATATAATACATATAACATATACTATATAATATATAATACATATATAAATAAATATAAAATAAATATGAATAAATATAATATAGATTGTATATAATATATAATATAAATGACATATAATTATATAATTGTATAATATATAATCATATAATATATAATATATGATTATATATAATAAATATATATAATTGTATAATATATAATATTATAATATAATATATATATTATGTTGTTGTTGTTGTTGTTGTTAGGTGCCATCGAGTCAGTATCCGACTCATAGCGACCCTCTGTACAACAGGGGAAACACTGTTGTCAGTACTTCTCTGCTGTTCATAGGGTTTTCGATGGCAGATTGATTTTTGGGAGGGGGTTGCCAGGTCCTTCTCCCAAGCCTACAGCTTCTGGTGTTCCCAGGCGGTCTCCCATCCAGGTACTAACCAGGCCCAACCCTGTTTAGCTTCCAAGATCTGACGGGATCGGATGCCACAGGGCTACCACTGCAGGCCATATATTATATATATATATGTTATATATATATGTTATATATATAACATATATATATGTTATATGTTATATATATAATATATATGTTATATGTTATATATATGTTATATATATAGTAGTTATATATATGTTTTATGTATAGTACATGTTATATATATATATAATATCAGGAGAAGATAATATATAATATCAGGAGAAGGGGACTGGGATTTATCTCAGGTGGTAGAGCACTGCGCTACAGTCTCTGAGGTCCTGAGTTCAATTCCCAGCACCGCAAAAATGGGAGAGGGGCCTGGCAATCCACTCCCAAGGCAATCCCGAAACAGTCAGCCATTGAAAACCCTATGAGGGTCGCTATGAGTCGGATACTGACTCGATGGCACCTAACAACAACAACAACATCAGGAGAAGGATGTGACAGGCCACTCCCCAAAACAATCAGCCATTGACAACCACGGGAGGGTCACTATGAGTCAGACATGACTTCAAGCATGGAACAATAATTATATATATATATATATATATATATATATATATATATATATATATATATATGTATTTGTTTTAAGTCAGCAGTGGCCTACATTTCCTAGCTATTGATTTAACAGTCCACTGTGGATTCTAGTAGCTGTCATTATTTCCCATTCTATTGAAAGAGAATTTGACACATTACCTTGGATTGCTTTTCATCCTTACCTGAGGCACGTTAACACATGAGACCAAGGCTTGATTGCAACAGATACATGTGTGTGCGTGCACACACAAGTGTGTGACTGTGTGTGCCTGCATCACACATGCACACACAAATCTGTGTTCGTGGGGTCACTTTTCTCTCAGAGTAAATGAAAGTGACTGAACTGTTTCAGCTCCAATATCAGAGTATGGGAAGACTTTTCACAACACTTTGGAAACAAGTCATTCCATAATCATCATTAGGTAATTGTAGCCCAACTGGCTATATTTTAAAAGGGAGATTATGCTAAAATCCAGAGTTTTCCAGGTCAGACATCTCCAGTTCTTCTTAGCTCATGAGGGTCTCTGGTGTTGAATGGAGGAGGAGCTGGCACTAGGCTGTCTCTTGCTTTGACAGTGTGTGGAAGACTGTTCTAGATGGCAGACCACTGGATCCCCCATGAGCTTTGGGGTATAGCAGCCTGGATTACCAACCGCAATTTTCCATAATTTAACACCCAATCCTAACGTGTGGGTCTCTACGTCATGAGGATCTCTGTGTCAGCTGCTGCTTCACCTCTCTCAATGTCCAGAGTGTATTTTACCAGGTCATCGTGGCTGAGGTGCCTAGAGACCCTTCTTCAGCTTTCTGTCACCTGGATAACAGCTCACATTCTGAAAAATATTCAGGATTGTCCTGGACTTGGCCTTTGCTGTGCCTCCAGGCTTACCCCACTCTCCTGGTACTGTATCTCAGCCATACTGGGTACTGCGCAGGGTCACAAGCTTGAGGGTGCTTTGTCCCCAGCCATCTGGGGACTTTCTTGTCATCTTTCAGAATGCCTGATATGAAGCCCTTCTTGCCCCCTCCTCAGGTGCATTGGCTAACTCCTCTGCACGAGCAGATTTCCATGGTAATTGGGACTATTTAGTTTAACTAATTAACTAATTAATTAAAATAGAGTCATTGCTTTCTCTAAACTGTCAGCTCTTGTGGAGGGCTATGTCTCATTTGCCTTGCTATCTTCAACACCTGGCACAGTACCTGAGCTACATAGGAGCTTGGAAAATATTTGTTGTGTAAATGAATAGCACAGAGACATGGCACTACTGATAGTTCGTATTAGAAGGCCATGACCATGTCCTATGTCTTAACAGAGGTCCTCCTTTTACAGGCAGGTACAGTTGTTAAAAATCACAGAATAGTACACTTAACATGCATGCAATTCCTTCTATGTAAATTTTACTGGGCAAAGGAATTATAAATAAACATTGAACTCTAGTTAATAATAAGCATGATGAAAGTGTTTAGCAGCAAAGTATATGGAGGTCTGCAACTTACCTTGAAATGCACTAAAAATAAGATGAATTGATGAATAGATAGATAAGTGCATAGTAAATACAGCAAACTATTAATTATAGAATGTCAATGGTGGGTGAATACGTGTATAATCCATATTCTTTCAACTTTTCTAAGTATTTGAAAATGCCCATAATAAAATGTTCCAAATAAGAAAAAAATCACCAAAGGATGTTCTTATTAACTATAGAGCTGAGAAACCCAGGGTTCAGTTCTGGGGCAATATGGCCACAAAATATAATTCAAGTCCTTCTTCTAAAATCTCTTATGTACCCCTATTGTGAAATGTCCAGCAGCGTCTCGGGCTCCAGCCCTCCAAGTGTGCTCTCTACTATTTTTGCACCTTGTCTTGCCATCTTGATCCCTCCCCTATCCCTGCTTCAATGTATGGAGCAGCCTCACAGGAAGGGGCCCAGGACATACCCTCTTCCCCTGCTAAGAAAACTTCTTAGCTCTTTGCTTTATTTTTCTTGAAAATCTATTCAGATGGCTCTTGTCCTTCATCTTCTCAGAGAATCAAGGAGAGAGAAAGAGCTACTACAAAATATTTAAAGCTCTAGACTGGAATTACAAGGGAGAAAGCTGGGACATTCCGTATGAAAAATGTTTCGTAGAAGGAATGAATTATCTCTTTTCCCTCAAAAACAGAAGTAGAGAAACTGAAGACAACAAATGTTTCCTTCGCAAAAGGAAAATGGTTCATCACCATTTTTCTCTTTCTCATATTTTATTATTGATAGAAAATGCCATTATAAAAAATAAAGAGTACCCATACCCTCTCCTTTTAAAAACATGAAATGCATGCATTTGGCTGTCTTCGGACAGGAATATTTGGAAAAAAAATTAGGTGGCAATAGAATGCATCCTTTCCCTATAAACCTCAAGTAAGCACTCTTTCAGTTTCCAGTCTGTATTTAATCAGCATACCATAACTTTTATGGGGCTGAAATGAAATGCTTCTGAGACACTAAATTTCAAGTGTTGCTGTAAACTTTGGTCATCTGAGTTTGATTTACATATGATGGGCCCCATCCACTGTGATGATAAGGATAATGATGATTGTTGGTGTTGATCATCTGGGAAAATACACACACATAGACATATATACTAGTATAGGCACTATCTGCTTTGTATCTTTAGCATATTATATAGGAAGTAAGTAGCAAAGACAAATCACAAACTTTATGTATCAAAAGCAAGCATAATTTATATGAACTTCAAGGTAACTTCAGTGTATCCATTGGGAAACTTCTATCTGAAAGTAACACATACTGCTTAAATAATAAGGAAAATCGAATAATTGATGTAACTAAAAAGTCTAGACATAGGGAAAGTATAATCCAGTGGTTCACGATGTCATTAAAGCCCTGGCCTCATTGTTTTGCAGTTCTCTGTATTTTGACATCATCCTCAAGCTGTTTTTCCTCATGGTAGCAAAACATCTGGTGGAATTTTAGACTGCCTATTTCCAGAGTCCGTCATCTGTCTGTCAGCTTGTTGTGCTGTGAGGGCTTGTGTGTTGCTGTGGTTCTGAAAACTATGCCATGGGCATTTCATGTATCAGCAGGTCATCCATGGTGGATAGGTTTCAGCAGAGCTTCTAGACTAAAATTGACAAGGGAGAAGGACCTGACAGCCCATTTCCAAAACAATTAGCCATTGAAAAACCTATGAATAGTAGAGAAGCATTGTCAAATATTGTTGCTGTTGTTGTTGTTAGGTGCCATCGAGTAGGTATCCGACTCATAGCAGCCCTCATAGGGTTTTCAATAGCTGACTGTTTTGGGATTGCCTTGGGAGCGGATTGCCAGGTTCTTCTCCCATTTTTGCAGTTCTGGGAATTGAACTTGGGGCCTCAGAGACTGTAGTGCAGTGCTCTACCAACTGAGCTAAATCCCAGCCCTCCATTGTCAAATATAGTGCTGGAAAATGAGCCCCTGAGGCTGGAAGATATTCAAGAAATGACTAAGAAAGTGTGGCCTCCTCAAAATAGAGACAATCTTAATGATGGGAATGGAGTAAAGCCCCTGGGACCTCCTTGTACTGATGTGGCATGACTCCAAATGGGTGTCTGCAACACTGAGGTCAAACATACAAAGATCATGTGTGTCACACAGTGTTGAGTAGTGTTTGGTTCTGTTGTACCATGGGGTCACTGTAAGTCAGACCCAACTAGAGGGCACCTAACAACAACATGGCAGCAGATCAGCCAGGCAATTATGAGCTTTCTTTTCTCTCTCTCTCTTTCTTTTTCTTTCTTTCTTTCTTCTCTTTTCTTTCTCTTCTTCCTTTCTTTCTTTCTTCTTTCTTTTTTTGTTTGTTTCTTTCTTCTTTTTTCTCTTTTTCTTTCTTTCTCTTCTTTCTTTCCTTCCTTCCTTTCTTTCTTCCTTCCTTCCTTCCTTCCTTTCTTTCTTTCTCTTTTTTCCTCTTTCTCTCTTTCTTTCCTTCCTCCCTTCTTTCCTTCCTTCCTTTATCTTTCTTTCTGTCTCTTCTTTCATCTTTCTTTCTTTCAATACCAAAAGTGAAGGAGTGAAAATGGAAGAGAAGGAAACTTGCTGCAAAGGGTTAAACTGTTCAGGTAAAAGATAAGGGAAGGGAAAGTCCCTGGCTCAGGAGAAGATAGAAATAGGATTGTTGGGATCCTGCCTTTAACTGTGGGCTTTCCATGCTGTAAACTGAGCCAAAAGCAGAGCAAGGTTGTGGAAGGATCTCTGGGCTGGAAACCAGGAGACCCAAAGTCAACCTGCTTGGACCATGGCCACCCATGTGCCTTTAAACAGAGTGCTCAACCTTCTCACCTTGAATGACAATATTCCTTCTCTGTGACTAGGAGTTGCTGAAGAGGAAGACAGTATAGACACTAAGAGCAAGAATAGAATAAAAGCTGATTAAGACTGCTAAGGAGCTGGTGATACTCAGCAAAGAATCTGGCTGACTAGATGACCATTGAGTTGGGAATTTCTTTTGATTTATTGATATCTGTTTCCCTGTGTGCACACCTGGTATGATGTTATTTGTGAAATGCAGAGGCTACTGGCTGCTGATAAGCATGGGTGGGTGTTGGTCCTGTCTACTGAACCCTGGCCAGGAGGACATGCTTTCAGCCCCACCCCATCCACTCTGCCATAAGCAACATCATAAGTGTCAGATCAAGGGAAGTCTAAATTTGGCCTCATGGCTGCCTCGTCATAGTCTGGTGCTGGGGAAGGTTACATGGCCTAGAGTTGACCTTGATATTGGTATGACTGCTGGAGCGGGGTTCCATTAGGAGCTTGTTCCTTTAAGGAGCACTGGCAGGTAACTGTGGTAATAGGAGTGAGAAATCATCCTCATAATCTTTCCTACTGTCTCCCAGTGGGGACTAAAGTGAGGACCCCTGAGACAAGCTTTGGGCCATGTCACTGAAGGAGCAGAACTTCCAGGTCAGGAGCAGTGACTGCAGGTGTGGCTAGTGCATGAGCAAGTGTACCCGGCTGTGAGGCATAGCCACCCCTGAAATTCTTTCTCCATTATCAATCTTGGGCAGATGAAGGTTGGACTTATTAAAGGGAATCATCAGACCCTTCTAGATAGCTTTAATTTATCCAGAGATATTATGACTTATGTTTCTGCATTTAAGGCATGACAACCCATACACATGTTAGAATGTACAAGGAACATCCTGACTAATGGATTATCAATTCTACACTCTTGGGAGAGTCCTAACAAGGAGGTACAAAAGGATGATCTAATATTGTAGGAGAGGGTGAAAGTTTTCCTGTCCCCACGGAAATATCTACAATTTAATGATATGATTTTCATTCAGATGCATTATGTTGGGAAGAAACTGTCACGATCTGACATACCCACAAATATTCCCTTGTTGTATGTGCGTGGAATAATGGAACAGAAAAAACAGAGTGGACTAAGTTAGAAAGTAGTAGGAGGGTTGCATAATATTCCATGTTTTCATTCAGCAGTAGAGATGCAAATTGAATAATTCTGGTGAATAATCAGAGGCGAGTTTCTGCTGCCTTTGGATCTTTTGTTGGTATTTGATTTTCTCAGATTGAAAATTTGTTGTGGAAAGGCATTTGAACTCTCTGTATTTGGCAGAGTAGGCATACAAAGAAAGATAGATCCCATTATTTCCTTATGTTCCCTTTAAATTGGTGTTATGCATAACGGAATCTCCATCATTATATTTCTTAATCTCAATAGTGTTATCTTCATTCTGTTAATTTTATCTTAATTTTTATTAATGTTAAGCTTTTAAATCATGATAACCCTGGCTTTTACTCATAGAAATATATCAATATGTTAAGTTACATATTGTTATTTATTACTGCTCAGTAGAGGGAAAACTCATCATCGCAATCTTGTTTTCATAGGTAGAAAGAACAAATTTGAAATAAAAAAGGTACAGCAACCACACTTTGGTTAACAAACATATTAGGACTGAGACATCTTTATAAATATTAATCATGCAGAAACATTTTCATATTAATCAGGTTTGTTTCCTAAGTGGTGGAGGCGTCATATGCGCTATCTATTCAATACAATTCTTTCTAGGACATATAATCCCTGTTTTAAAATATGGAAATCAGTTTATCCAGATTAATGGCTTGTGTTAAAATTTGGGCTGTTTCTAAAACCTAATGCTATTTGGATCAAAGACCTGTGTGCTAAAGGCTTGGTCTTCAGCCTGTGGCACAATTTGGAGGTTGTAGAACCTTTAAGAGGTGGGGCTTAGTGGGAGGTGTTCAGGTCACCAAGAGCACCCAGGAAGAGAAGTAGGACCCCAGCCTCTTTTTCTGCTTCTGTATCCTGGCCATGACATAAGCAGTTTTGCTCCACCATGTGCTTATGCCACGATGTGCTGCCACAGGCCTAAAACTACAGGACCAACCAATCATGGATAGAAACCTCTAAAACCAAGAGCCAAAATAAACCTTTTCTCTTTATAAGTTGATTGCGTCAGGTATTTGTTGTAGTAATGGAACACTAACACACCCAACCTTCTCTGTGGTATCACATCACTTCCCATCTAAACTTAGGACATTATGTGAGAATGTTCATGTCAACTGGCATCGATGTTTGTTTAACCCCCTTGAGTCCACCAGACTGGACTGAGTTTTGCTGCAGTGAGTTAGGATGGCAATCAGAATCTCAGTGGCTTAAAACAACTCCACACCGTTTCTCACTTGTTGCTGCACATCAGTTCTGCTTTGCATTGCCCTTATTCCAGGATCCTGATTGACAAGGCAGCCTTTCTCTGGAGGATCACCAATCTTCTGGGAAGAAGGGGAAGGGGGACATAGATAATACATGTTGGCTTTTAAAATTTCCACCTGGAAGTGATATATCACCACAGTCCACCTCTCACTGGCCAAAGCCAATCATTTGGCCACATCAGACTCCATTGTTGTTGTGAGGTGTGGTCATAGGAGTGAGAAATCATCCTCATAATCTTTCCTACTGTCTTCCAGTGGGGACTAAAGTGAGGACCCCTGAGACAAGCTCTGGGACATGGCACTGAAGGAACAGAACTTCCATGTCAGGAGCAGTGACTGCAGGGTCCAACTAACAGTGACCCTCATAGAGTTTCAATGGCTGATTGTTTCTGGATTGCCTCCTGAGTGGACTGCCACATCCTTCTCTCGTTTGTGCAGTACTGGGGATAGAACCCCAGTCCTGAGAGAGCATGGAGCAGTGCTCTACCAACTGAGCTAAACCCCAGCCCTCAGACTCCATAGTGCTAAAGATTTACAAGTCTACCATGTGCCTAGAAGCAGAGCCCCAGATTCTTTCTCTTTCCCACATTGCCTTCCAGGTGAAAAAGACAGGCACAGTCAAACTTCTTTACATGCATCATGACCTCAGGCAGCACATGCAACTATATGGCTTTGGGCAGATTATCTAATAATTCCACACAATACCACCACAGGGTTGTTGCAAAGATTAAATAAGAAAACTGTCTTTCTCTTTGTATACTTTCTCTATGTATACTTTTGAAATACAGAATTGAGGACACACTATATATATAATTTTACATTCTCCTTTTAAAGTTATTTTACAAACATTTCCCCAAGTTATTATAAACTCCTTACAGGTATCCTTATTATAGTAGAATAATATTACAGGGCACATTTGAAAAGAAGGTGTACATTTCTATATGAAAGGACATTTTGCATTTGTAAGATGTTCCCAATTTTCCATAGCTTCTTATCATCCAAATAGGTGCCACTTCATTAAAGGAAGAAGTGGAAGCCCAGGCTGGAATTGCCCCCAACCGTTCCTGGTGAGATGAATCGAGCCTCCTGCTGAGGATGACAGGCTCCTGCTCACACTGGCTTCTCCAAACACAGGTTTGGGAGGATGCCTCCCTGAAGAACCCAGAGTTCTCGGTGTTGTTTTGTAGGTCAAGGAGAAAGCCCTAAGGTAGACTTTAAAAAATTGCATTCACCAAAAGAAATGGATAAATTGGAACTGTTCCATAGAAATCACTTAGTCACTGCAGTGTGAATCTTAGTGACCTGGCAAGGAGTGGAAGGAAGGTTATAATCCTTGAACAAGTTCAGAGGACCGGGAGTATGACGGAGGAAATTAGCACATATCACTTTTCTGCCCATGTTCTATGTCATGGGCCATCAATTTGGAATCCCTAAGAGATAGGCCCTTAACAAAACATCATTTTTCACCAATGCTATTCTGTTAAGTGCTAATTTTTCTGACCTTAATTGCCATCCTTTATGTTTGACATGGGGGAAGATTTTAGCAGCTAGATGGGATGTAAATAATGTTCCATTTATTCATTATTTCATGCATTCACCCACTCTCAGAAGCATTTATTGACAGGTTCTAAGCTGAGGGAGGTGGTTTCCTGGCTATGGGGAGGGGACCCCCCAGAGGAGAATTAAGCATAGTTAGTAAAGGACCATAGCCCTGTGACATCCATTCCCATCAGATCTCAGAAGCTAAGCAAGGTTGGGCCTGGTTAGTACTTGGGTGGGAGACCACCTGGGAACACCAGGTGCTGTAGGCCTGGGAGAAGGACCCGGCAACCCACTCCCTAAAATCAATCAGCCACTGAAAACCCTATGAGTAGCAGAGAAACACTGACAATAGTGTTTCACCTGTTGTATGTAGGGTCTCTATGAGTTGGACACTGACTCAACAGCACCTAACAACAACAACAACAACAACAACAACAACAACAACATTAGAGTTGCTGGAGCTGGCTTGGGGTGGGGACTGGGTCTGAGAGCAGGCAGTTAACTGTTAGGCTCCATTGATACTGTGCTTAGAGCTGATAGGGTTTTCAAGGGCCTTCCAAAATGTTTAAGATGTTCTCAATTTGATATTAAAACGCATAAACAAAATCCCTGCCTAATCAAAATTAATGTATGCTTAATTTATACAATTTATACATAATTATACATTTATTCACAATTTATACAAAGCTACATATTTATACATAATTTATTCCATTTATCACCAAATAACACAGTGATTGCACATGCTAAGTGGCGTGATGAAGTTTTGTCGCAGGCTGCAGGCCACCTCTCAAAACCCAGGGGCAGTGGGATGCCCAGCAGACACGAGACCAGTCCTTGAGCCCAGCTTTCCATCGTGAAGTTTTGGACAACATACTCATCTCTCCGCAGACTATTTTCTCTTTTGACAGCAGAGAAAGCGCTGTCCACCCTGCCTGCCTACTCCGATGGTTGGGAGGCAAACCAGATAACAGATGTGGCTGTGTTTTGTAAGGTGCAAAGCTCTGTGCAAATGCAAGCCATCTTGCCTGGCTCCCGCTGCAGCCCTGACTCACCAGGTGGCTGCTTCTGTTCACTGTAGACCTCTGATGGATGCCCCACATCCCTGTTGACAATTTCATCTCCCCTAATGTGGAGGAAGCAACGTGGGGGCTGGTTATTCTGGACTCAATCCTGACCAGCCAGCAAGAATGGGTTGGTGCCGTGGAATAGATACATAGGGCTATTCAGTTCACAAAGCTTTGCACATGAATCATTTCAATGGGTTTCTCCTGACAGCCCAGTAAGGAAATTGAGGGTTGCTTGTAATTATACATCCATGAGCTCAGGAGCCGTGACTCGAACTCAGACTTCCTGATTCTGTATCTTTGCTTATTCCAGAATGCTCCCTGGGAATGTATAAAGGAGAAGGAAATATCCAGGAAAGGTCACGGATTGAGGAAACCCATCCATCAACCTATAGGTTCCAGGCACTGACAGATTATGTTCTTTCTGATGGGGTTAGGGGAAGGGAAGGATATTGATGATAAATCTGAAAAAGAAAAAAGAAGGCTTTTCTTCCTTGATGGGAAAAGGGCTTTTCTGGGGAAAAGACCCCAAGACTAGAACTCGAGATGTTACCTTCAGCCAGGAGTGGATAGGGAGATGTTAGCTTCTGGGATCAGACTTTCCTGAATTTTAATCTTTTAAAAAATTTTTTGGCTCTACTGGAGTGTTGAACCCTGGGCCTCATGTATACTTTACAAACACTCTACCACTGAGCTGCAGCTCCAGCTCCATGATTTATCTTTTATCTTGACACAGGGTTTTGCTAAGTTGTGCAGGCTGCCTCAGGCCTAGAACTTGTGATCCTCCTGCCTCCGCCTCCCGAGTGTCTGGGATGACCGGATGTGCCACCCTGCCTGGCTTTGAGTTCAGATTTGGGCATGAATAATCGTTGTGTATCCTTGCAAAAGTCACTTAACTTCTTGTAGCCTCAGTTTTGGCATCTATAAGATAGAAGTAAAAGAAGTTATGCTATGAGAAATAAACGAGACAATTCATGTCAACTTACTTACTTTCTCTAGTCCAGTACCGGGCCCAGAACAAGCGTTCACCAAGAGGAAATTATTATTCTTCACATATTAGCTGAACCAAATCCAGCAGAAACCCTGTGCCCCAGACTGAATATTTGTGCTTCTTCCAAATTTATATGTTGAAATCCCAATGATGGTGAGTGGAGGCGGAGCCTTTGGGAACTGTTGCCTCTCAATGGGTTTAGTGATGGAATTAGTGCCCTGAGACCACATACCGTCTTTTGCCTTGTGAAGATGCTGTGAGAAGAGCGCCCCCTCCTGACACTGAATGTGCCAGCACCTTGACCATGGACTTCTTAACTCTCAGAACTGCAAGAAATGAGTTTCTATTGTTTAAGTGCTTTTGTTTAGCAGCCTGGATGGACTGAGACATCCTTGCTAGGCCTCTAGCCATGCTTCTACAACGTGAGGTGATCTTGGTCCTGTGACATCACACATCTCTTACTTCTGGGTTCCTGGCTTGGCCATCTCTGAAAGTTTCCTGAGAAGCATTCTTCATTTTCCCTCTCTCTGCTCCCCACTCCCTAGAGCACAAAGTGTATGCACTGTGATTCTTCTCTGAGTAGCCACAGATGCCTTCAGTCAAGGCCCTCACCCCTGTGGTGGATTAACTGTGTAATGTTAAACTCCTGCAGTTGAATCTTTGCCCTTTTACTTACTGTGTGTCTTTACACAGGTAATCTAACCTCCCTGTTTCTCAGTTCCTTGTCTATAAAATGGGGTGATAATACAGTGTAGACCTGGGCTGGTTTTCAAAGGAGTTAATACATATGAGATACACTCACATAGTGTCTGACACACAGTAAATACCTAGCCACTATTAACTATTATGGTGGCCACTGTTTATTAGCTGATTTTCCTGCTCCTCAGTAGATCAGGTAACAGTTACTGGAATAATCTGCAAACACTGGTTTTTGCACAGCATACTCTTGCTTGAGGCACAGAATGATGCCTCACCTGTTGCTTGTAGGCAAGATTCCAGACCTTGCATTGACAGATGCAGGGTCCCATGTATTACCATACCCCAGCTCACTCCGTCGTCCCCTGCACTGCCATCCAGTTGGCCTGCCTACTGCCCCGCATGCTCCCTTGAGAGCCCATGTCACAGACTCTAAGGGACAGCTTCTCAGGCTCCACAGTGCCTCACTTCTCTTCCTCCTTCTTTCTCTTCTGGTGGTGAGTTCAGCCAAGCCCGTGACTTCCATGGCTCCCATATAGCTTGTCTTCCTACTGACTTAGTGAAAGCTCCCCACCTCCCTGAATTGACTTCTTATCTGATTTCCACCATTAGTGAGTCATTCTTTTGAGTTAAGCATGGCTCCTTCCTTAGAAGCCTCTTTTAAAATGCAGGTAATCCTGGCAGCTATAACTGAAGGGGTCATTAAGTCCCCTGGGAGGGAGGACTTCAGAAACTGACCCCTCACTTCTAGACTGTCCCATCCTTGGACACAGGGGGGTCTCTGGAAAGAAGATATTAAAGAGTGGGGCTAGGAGGAAGGACAAAGCATGTAGAAAGGAGGGGTGGGCACAGAATTCTCCATTCTGCTTCAGAATTGTCTGAGCTGGGCATAGGTAGGGGACAAGAAAGAGGGAGACTTGGAAGCCTGTTGTTCATCAAGGAAGAAAGTTTGGCTGTCAAGCCCATCAGAAGAAAAAGATGCTTTAGGGGTTCACAGACACTCAGGCTTAAACCAAGGGGCACACCTGGACAGACTAAGTCTAGCAGCTTTAAAGAAGAAGGTCTCTGAAAAATACTGGGTACCCTCTGAGTCTAAGAGAAAAATCCTATAAAAGTCTACAGTTCTCATTCTTGGCAGTTTGTCCTCAGGGAATAAAGAAGAGGTGGTAAAAGATATCTATCTATCTATCTATCTATCTATCTATCTATCTATGTATCATTTACATATCTATCTGTCTGTCTACATGTTGTTGCTAGGTGCCATCAAGTCAGTGCTTCTCTGGTATTCATAGGGTTTTCAATGGGTGTTTTTTTTTTTTTCTTTTTGGTGGGGGGAGTAGGTTGCTGGGTCCTTCTCCCAAGCTTACAGCACCTGGTGTTCCCAGGTGGTTCCCCATCCAAGTACTAACCAGGCCCGACCCTGCTTAGCTTCCGAGATCTGACACAGTGGTATGGCTGCAGACACATATATATCTAGCATTGAGGTTTAGCTCAGTTAGTAGAGTGCTGTGCTGAGCTCTCTGAAGACCCAGGTTTGATCCTCAGCACGATAAAAATGGGAGAAGGACATGGCAACCCACTCCTGAAACAACCATCGAAAACCCTGTGAGGGTCACTATGAGTCGGACTTGACTCAATGGCACCTAACAACAATAACAACATATCTATACATATACATATATATGTACATATATACACACATATATACATATATGTATATATACATGTATATAATCTCATACATACATACACATATTTATGAGCATCCATGATAGAATTATATATTGTTAGTCTAAAAATCTGAAAATATCCTAAATATTGAAGTGTAAAAAACTATTTCAATGAAATATTAAACAAATTTTCCTTACACTGAAATATTTTGCATTAATTAAAGCTATATTTATATGTTTGTGTATTTTTTTATCTAGCAGTACTTGGGAGTTGAATTCAGGGCCTCATACATGCTAGGCAAGTGCTCTGCCATTGAGGTATACTCCCAACCCCCCTTTTTTTTATTTTTTATTTTT
>VMDO01011569.1:0-27500 GCA_007922755.1 Pedetes capensis | reverse complement strand
TAGAGCACCACTCTGCAGTCTCTGAGGTCCCAAGTTCGATTCCCAGCACCACAAAAATGGGAGAAGGACGTGGCAATCCACTCCCGAGGCAATTCCAAAACAATCAGCCATTGAAAACCCTATGAGGGTCGCTATGAGTTGGACACAACTCGATGGTACCTAACAACAACAACAACATCTATTCTACTGAGGCTTTCGGCAGTTTGGCATCAGCCACCCTTGGGATTTCACATAGAGAAGCAAATGCATTCCTTTGAGGGCTCTAGAGTTGAATACGTGGGAGTGTACACAGATACTGAGTTGTGGGTATGGGTGCCCTGGTGCAACAAGAATCATGTACATGCGATAACACTAGAATCATAGATACCTCCTCCTCAAGGTGCTTCCTAATATTTTACAAGTATAAATGGGTAATTCTGGGTAAAATTTTGGAAATAGAAAAATAATGGAGTTGGGAACATGTAAAAAAATTAGCAAAAACAAATCCATTAAGATTTGTTGGGTTGCTTGCTGAATGCCCACAAAACAGTGCTGAATGCCCACGAAGATCCCCTGGTTCAGATTTTAAATCAGCCAATGTTAAACAGTCAGCCCGAGACTAATGAAGTCAGAATTTTTGCAGATAGGAAATGGCAGAAGCATTTTTTTTTTTTTAAAGAAAGCTTCTCAGGTGATTCTAATAAGCAACCAGGGTCAAACACTGCTGTTGGAAATAACAGCACAAGCAAATACTGCCTTCAGAAAGCGAAAGGTCAAATGTTAGACAATCTCCCCTGAGGCCTCAAGCTGTCCTCTCAAATGGTCCACCAGCTGCAGCCCTGGTGGTCTCTTCTTTCCGTTTAGCTGCTAGTTGAGATGCCAAAGGCATCAGTTGAAAAACTAGTGGGCTATTGGCCTGATGGGGTTCAAATGGCCTAAGGGTGGGTCCAGTGAAGGGAGAATGAGGTAAATGGGATGAGGTTGGGTAAGGAACATCTAAATTCTCGTGAGCTAAAAAGCAGGATATAATTCCATCTTGATAAAGTATATTACTAGGTTTCTGGTAAAATTCAAGTCAAATTATATCCTTGGATTGAACTTTTTTCATATAATTATAGCAGATATCACACCATTAGATAAGCTCAATGGCTTCCCTAGAGTCATGGCAACTTAATTTGAGTAAACCTTTATCGAGTGCCAACTGTCTACCAGAAAATGTTCCACCAGGAATACAGAAAAGAATGTAACTAGAAAACAGACAAGGCCAGGCACAGTGGTGCATGCCTATAATCCCAGTGGCTCTGGAGTTGGAGGCAGGAGGATCGAAAGTTTGAGACCAGAGGCAGTCTTTGTAATTTAGCAAGACCCTGTCTCAAAATAAGTTAAAAAAAATGGGCTGGGGGTGCAGCTCAGTGGCCCAGCAAAGCATGTAAGTGCAAGGTCCTTGGTTCAATCCTCAGTACTGAAAAAACAAACAAACAAACAAAAAACCAGGAAGTCAAAATTGAGTTTGTAACTTGCAGATATATGGAAGTACAAGGCATTGACTACAAATTAGTAAGAGGTTGCCAGGTAATAAGACAGCCCACGCAGGAGAATGGGGGGCTGCTGATTTGATCATTACATATTCATGTGACACTAAATCCTTGTTGCAGTACAAAGGACTTTGCAAATTTGATTGCCTCATCATGACTCCTAGCATTCTCCTGAATAAGGAACAAATTTAAATTCTATATACATATATAATATAGATATACTATGCATGGTCATATATACCTATAGAAATATATATTTGCTCTCTCTCTATAAAATTGTATATATATATATATATATATATATATACATATATATATAAAATCACCATTTAAAATGCTCTTTTGAAAATAACTGTCTTGAAGTACTTTGGCATTTTTATATTTAGTAGGTTTTTTTCTTATTAAAATAACAAAACATCAACAAATGCTGACGAAGTGCAGGGAGAAAGGAACCCTTATACACTGCTGGTGGTAATGCAGATTGGTGCAGACACTGTGGAAATCAGTATAGAGGAATTTCAAAAAACTAAAAATAGAATGGCCATATGACCCAGCTATCCCATTCCTGGGTATATATCCAAAGAAATGTAAAATACCACAGAGATACCTGCTCATCCATGTTTATTGTGGTATTATTCACAATAGGCAAGATAAGGAATCAACCTAGGTGTCCATCAACAGGTGAGCGGATAAGGAAATTGTGGAACTTATACACCATGGATGTTTATTTAGCTATAAAGAAGGATAAAATTACCACATTTGCTGGAAAATGGATGGAATTAGAGATCATCATTTTAAGCTAATTAAGCCAGACCCAGAAAGATAAACATCACATGTTTTCTTTCATATGTAGATGTTAGACTTCAATATATATTCATTATTAAAACATATAGATTATGAAAGTAGACAAGATTTAAATAGGGAAAGATAATGGACTAAAGAAAAGGGGGAGGAGTCAGGAAGAAAGGGTAATAGGAGAAAAAAAAATCACATATCTTGCCCTTATGGTAAAATCAGGATGTACATACATAGACAGATATTCTCACTAAAAAGACATGCAAGTAGAAAGGAGACCATGGTTGAGGAGGTAGGAGAAGTGGGAGGAGGGTCATGAGGGGGTATGGGGGAAGTGAATGTGAGCAATGTACAATGAAATGCATGTATGGAAATATCATAATGAGACCTATTAAGGTGTACATTAAAAATTACTAATAAAAATATATAGTAAATTTATCATCTACTTATAGATATGCGTGCATCAGACTGCATCTATATTTTCTAATCAGTTGCTCAGTTGGAGAGTTCTCCATACAGGTTGCAGAGTGTCCAGGGCTCCTCCCCCTTTGTCTGGCTGACAGCTTTGGGTTAGGCAGCCACACTGGCTAAAACAAGTTTGATTATTTGTGCATTTCCATTGTCCATGGTGGTGCCCTCTCTCATTTCTCTCAAGGACTAGTTGCTCAACCTGTCCCTTCCTCCCTTTTTCTTCTTTTTTGTTTCTTTATTTTGTTTCCTTTTCATTTCTTTCTTTCTTTTCTTTCTTTTTTTTTTTTTGTGGTGCTGGAGATTGAACCCAGGGCCTCGCACTTGCATGCTGTGCAAATGCTGTACCACGGAGCTGCACCCCTAGCCCATGTTTTCACTTTTTGAGACAGAGTCTCACAAAATTACACAGACTGCCTCTGGTCTCAAACTTGCGATCCTCCTGCCTCTGCCTCACGAATCGCTGGGATTACAGGCATGTGCCATCATGGCCCAGTTCCTTCCTTCCTTCCTTCTTTCCTTCCTTCCCTCTTCCCCCTCCTCCTCCTCCTCCTCCTCCTTCTTCCTCCTTCTCTCTCTCTCTCTCTCTCTCCTTTCTCCATGATATGCCTAAACCATTTAGTCTTGGCCCTAATTTTGGGTTAGCTGTAGCTGGATGAACCGCTGGGATCCTGTTCTCACCTTCCTGGTCTCTGGCTGACCAACCCTGGTGTGTGCCAAACCGTCCTTGGGTCCCTGGAGCATGAGCTAAGGCAGGAGAAGATTCTTCCCTCATGTCCCTGATCCTGGCAGCACCAAGAACCTACTAGGTTCTTACCAGGAAGGTGAACAAAGGAGGGTGGGAAACGGGAGAGAAGCCAGTTGGGAAGTTTCCTCTGTGAGCTGAGTGTGGTGACATGCTCCTGTGATCCCAGTGATTTAGACAGAAGGTGGAGGCAGGAGGATCATGAGTTCGAAGCCAGAGGTAGCTTGCATAATTTAGCAAGACTGTGTCCCAAGATAGAAAATAAAGAAGGGACTGAAGGTACAGCTCAGTGGTAGATCACTTACAAGGCATGCACGAGGCCCTGAGTTCAATCCCTCTGTACCACAAAAGTTTTCTCTTTGGCTCTTTTCTTCCTCTTCTGCAGTTAGTGCTTTGAAAGTCTGGAGAGGAATCCAACCCACTGAGATGAAAACTCCCGTCATTCTGCAGATCCTGCTGGTGGAGAGGAAGGTGGGGGAGGGGGCAGAGAATTAATATTTTGGACCGACTAGCCCCTTGCCTGCTCAGGTGTCTTTGGAAGCCACCTCTTTTCAGAGGAAAGGAACACATAGAAAAAGGGAGAAAACAGGGGTGGGGGAGGGAGAGACAGAAACAGAGAGAGGCCTTTGCTGAGCCCGTGCCTTTGTGCACCGCATTCAAACTGATTTGTACCCTTTGTAGTCTTAATTATTTGTGAGAGTGGGATAACAGGAGTACCCAGCTCACCCATTATTTCCTGCATAAAAAAAGGCACACAGAAGCCGCTGATCATTTTTGAATTAGCAAACATGATACTAAAAAAAAAAAAAAGGCATAAAAAAATTCATTAATACCATCAGGGATTAGGAGGCTGATTAAAGTGTAGCTGTTAGCGTATGCAAATGAGCGATAGGCATTTATCGGGGCCCGTGCAAGCTGTCTTGGAGCTGTAAAGCCCACGTATGTTTTTCAGCTGATTAAAATAGTTTTAAGTTCTGGAGAATTTTTTTTTTTTTTTTTTGGTAGGGAATTAAAAAAAGAGACCGTCTCCACTTTCTCTTTTGGCGAAATTTCTGTGAAGGGTGCTCCAGCCCTTCCACTTGACTGCACTGCTCACTGCCTCTTCTCCAGAGTGGGGAGGGTGGCACGTCCCTCCCACGGCGTGTTTCCTCCTCCAGTTTCCCGGAACTCCCTGGGCAGGCTGAGTGGGTGTCCTAGCAATGGCTGCAGGGCCTCCCCGGATTCCAGATTCTCCCCCAGGATGAACAGATTCCCGTCTCACCCAGGGCTGAAGCCAGATGAAAAGGAATTTGTTGCCCAAGCACAGGGTGCAAAGGGCTCCCTGACAGGCCAGGAGGCTGCCCTTGTCCACTCCAGTCTTGGTTTTGTGAAGCAGGGAAGGGCAGAGTGAGTTACAATGTGAGCTCTGGGAGAGCCAGGCGGATCCAGACGACACGGGTCCTTCAAGAAATTCAAGGGGCCAAGGCTGTCCTTGGCCTTGAAGCAAAGGCCTTTGGGAAAACGGAAGGAGAAACGGACTCCTCCACTTTGGGTCCACATTCAAATCTCATTTGAAGGCCTTCCTGTGAACATATGAAAGTGTTATTTTCATTTCTAGAACTATAGAGGGCCATTGACAACAATGGTAACAATTACTGTTAGTTATTAAGCAATTACCAGGTGCCATGCTCTGATATAAAAACTCCTTAAATGTGTAATCTGATTAGATTCCTACCACAAATATAGGAGAAAATACTGTTCTTATCCTCAGTATGCTGCAAAGTATGAGAAACTGGAAATCTGCCCCCTTCCTAGTAACTACACGGCTGGCATGCTGGTCCCAGTCCTACCTTTGCTGGCTAGGATCCTGCAGCCAGGGATCCCTAGCTAGCTCCATTTTCCCACTCTTGTGCCTCACTTCTGCCCCATTTATTATTCTCAGGACAGCAGGCAGAGGAATGCATTTGTAACAGCTGGAAATCATATTGTGCCTATGTTCAAAGTCCTCAGTAGCTCCCTTTTCACTTGGCATAAAGGTCAAAGTCTTAGCCAATAGCTACACAGCTACACAATCAGCCCCCTTACTCCTCTTCCCTCAGGTCAGTACCCAATCCCTGGCTTCCTTGTTGTCATTAGGTGCCATTGAGTCAGATCTGGCTCATAGTGACCCTATGAACAACAGAATGAAACACTCCTCAACACTGCAACAATCTTTTTATGTTTGAACCCAGTGTTGCAGCCACTGTGTTTCTTCTCATTTTGAGTCATGCCACATCAGCAAATGGAGATTTCACAGATACTATCAGCATTGAGTGGCAGAGACAGAAATGTAAGCAATCACCCAAGTCAGGACAAAATAAGGGTTGTAGGAGAAGTACCAAAAGGCATGCAAGGATTGGCTGATTCCAGCTGGGGTGGTTCTGCTATGTGGTGACATCTAAACAGGGCTTTGTAGAATGATCTGATTTGAAAATCATGAATAGTGGGAAGACTGATTCAGGCTCAAATCCTAGCTCTGCTATCTCCTATTTGGGTTACCTGGACAGCTCATCTGACTTATTTGAGCCCCATTTTCCACCTCTGAAAAACAGGAATGGTAATAACCCTTTTCTCACAGTGTTTTGTGACGTTTGTGAGTGATCATGTACAGACCTAAGGTGGTGCCATTGAGGATTGCTAGTATTTCATGGCATAGTTCATTCATCAAATCAAAAACAGTTCTGTTAATGAAGACAGCATCAGAAACTTCAGCTTTCTGAAGTGTAGCCAGTTTCTAATTAGCAGTAGGGATCTGTGTAAAAGGCAGATTTCTGATGTTAGGTTTCCCAATTTTACTAAATTAATCACTTACTCAACCATTGTGTGCTTATTAAATACCTTATTAAATACCTGTTATTTGTAAACTGCCTGCAGCCATACCACTGGGGCGACTGATCCCCTTAGATCTCGGAAGTTAAGCAGGATTGGGCCTGGTTAGTACTTGGATGGGAGACCGTCTGGGAACACCAGGTGCTGTAGGCTTGGGAGAAGGACCTGGCAACCACTCCCAAAAAACAATCCGCCAGGTATATATACACAATGGAATACTACTCCGCAATAAAAAAGAAAGAAAGAAAGAAAGAAAGAAAGAAAGAATGCCATTTGTAGCAAAATGGATGAATTGGAGAAAATTATTTTAAGTGAATGAACACAAGCTCAGAAAGAGAAATACCACATGTTCTCAGTCATATGTGGGAGCTGAATCAAAATCATAAGAAAGAAAAAATCCTATGCAGAGGTAGGAACATAATAATAATTAAAAAAAAGCTAAAGTTGACCTGGCGGAGAAGGGACAATTTGGGGAATGCAAAAGAAGGAGGGAGAGATCTAGCAAAAGGAGGAAATCCTGGGTTAGGAGAGGGGGGAGAGGAGGAACAAGGAGGAATGAGGAATGGGAGAGGGGGTGACCTCAGCGTGAACAGCCCAACCTTAATAGTCTTGGAAATAATTATAATAACACCAATAATACCAAAGAATGGTATTAATATAGATGGACTAGAAAATTCATGTAATAGTACTGACAATGTAAAAAGAAAGTTCACTACAGAAAAAGTTTAGATCTTAAACATAATGGGAACCCAAAGACATACAGAAAAATATTACCATAAAAAGACAAGCAAATGGAAGAGAAGTCTTTGGTGGTGGGGTGGGATGGGGGGAGGAAGTGCACAAGAGGGTAAGGGGGAACTTATCTGTGTAATGTACAACAAAATGCATATATGGAAATGTCACAATGAAAAGATGTCAGAATGACTCACATTAAGGTGTACATTAAAATTTTTCAAAACAACAACAACAACAACAAAACAAAACCAAAAACCCTATGAATAGAAGAGAAGCACTGACAATAGTGTTTTGCCTGTAGGAAGTAGGGCTGCTGTGAGTTGTACATCAACTCGATGGGACCTAACAACAACATCAACAACAACAATTTGTAAACTAGGCATTGTGGACGACCCAGAAAAACAAAAGACACCTCTTTATCTGTACTGATTCTAGAATCTGGTAGATAAGACTCAATATAATGGCCACCAGGTTTTTGCAGCTCAATACCCATATATCTTCCTTCTTTTTAGTAACAATACTTTGTTTTTCTGCTGGAAGTTACCCTCACCCACTCTCAGTCCACCTTGGTTTGCACATTGTTGGCACCAATGCCACTCCAGGTCCAGGTGGATCTATGGCTCAGCATCAGCCAATCAGAACATTATCTTTCTCTGGCTATGGTGATTGGTTCAGGGATGGGCCCATGACCCTTTCAGAGCCAATGAAACTTCTGTTGGACCTCCTGTTTTTCCCACTTGCCTAGAACACCAGGGGAGATAAGGCTGAATTGTCAGGAGTAGAGAGAGAGAGAGTGAAGAGAGGAGACTCTAGTGACTATTTGAGATGCAGAGCCAAACCCGAATAGAACTCACACAACATGAAAATAATTTAATATTGGCTTAAAGTGTAGTATTAGGAAGTGATGAAACTTGAAGTAAAATTTGCCTGGACTCCACTATACTCGGACTTCCCTTCTCTGTATACTTCCTGTTCTGAACTCCTACTAGTGTCTGTTGTTTGACATTAGGCTTGTTTATAGCTCACCTGGCTTGGCAGACTATCCAAGAAGAGTAAAAGACTTTGCAGAACACTTGCTCTATTTCTTTGACTTGCTCTCAACAAGAAGACTTCTGGTTGTATTGAGCACAAATACCTAAATGAATTTTTACTTGGGACACAATATAGCCATTGGCTTATGAAAAGTTAACATTGACAAGATCTCTGTGTACCAGTATGAGAAGCCTTATGAGGTACCACCATCCTCATCTTAAGATCCTTCACACTGGTTTGTATTATCTCTATCCTCTTTTTCAAGTCAAAATCACAGTTGTGGATTCAGTGAGCAAGTCTTCCTCTCATGTGTCCACTCCTGGATGCTGCCTATCAGGCACAATTTGGAGAACACCAGAAACATGTTTTTTTTTTTTTTTCCCCACCATTATTTTAATGTACCAAATCTAGTTAGAGCCATTAATTAGTTGCGTTGGGTCAGAACTGCCAAGTCTTTTATTCATTTACTTATTGGCCTCCTTTTTGAAAATATCTGCATTTTACACATTGTGTTGTCTCCAGCCATAGCACCCTAGCTAGCATCTGATCTTGCCTGATCTTGGAAGCTAAGCAGGGTTGCTCAGGTTAGTCCTTGTATGGGAGACCACCTGGGAATACCAGGTGGTGCAGGCTAGAGAGAAGGACCTGGCAACCCTCTCCTGAAACAATCAGCCATCGAAAACCCTATGAATAGCAGAGAAGCACTGACAACAGTGCTGGGACTGGCACAGTGTTGGAGAGTGTTTCATTCTGTTGTCCGTAGGGTTGCTATGAGTTGGGCCCAACTCAACTGCACCTAACAGCAATAACAAATTGCTTGTCTTTCTCACAGGACCAGGAATAAAATTGCATCATGGATAGGTACCAGAATGAAATTATTGGTTCAGGGAAAGGATTTGGTGGCAAATACCTTTTCTGACAAACAGCTTTCATTGTAACCAGTCAACATTGTTATTACAACTGAGTTTAGCATCACACCAGAACTTACCCATTGAGAATTAAGTGCATTTTTTGTTTATGGTACCCTCTTTTTGGGTTAGTATCCATTTATTGTATTGCAGATGAGTTTGCCCTTAAAAATTGGAGAGAAATTATAATGAATACTTCAAGATATTTGGCATCAACTCCCTTCCCTGTGTCAATAATTTCATTCCTGCACCTAAAACATGCTTGCTCAAGAGACATGCAATTTGTATGATGATCTCTAAAAGGAGACAAATAAAAGTGTGAATAAGAGATCTGGCTGTCTGACCTAATGAAATTAATGAAGCTTGTTTGCCTGGGGTGATGAAGGCTGAGGTGCCCACATTCACTGACTATGGCAAATTACGACAAATCAAAAAGAAAGAATTTACCCTTTGTGTCCAACTCTGCATCATAGATTAAGACTGAGACACAAACCAGCACTGGTTTTTGCCCCTGATGACACCATTATCATTTACCCATTAAAACAATCATAGAGCTTATGCAATTGTTGGAAGAACATAAATGCAAACATAAAAATAAATCATATAACCAAAGTCCTCTAGAGCTGCCTGGGACATCAAAATCACCTGGTCTAATCCCCTGCTGCAGTGAACATCATCACCAGATTGTTTATCTTTGTCCCCATGTCTTCATTCTTAAATCTCCTTTAAGACGAAAGACCTTCAAAAGGCACTCAGAGGAAGGTCTCATTCATTCCTCTGGCCCGAGAGATAGCATCCATTGTTTCCCATAACTTTGCTATAGTTCTGCTGGGACCTGTCAGTTTCAGGACATGGGGCATGTCAACCTATGGGTCTCAAACCCTCTGATCTTCTCAGGCCCAGCACGGTAAGTAAGGTGAATTGTCCCAACTTTTTTCCTATGTTGAGTTTTTTGGTGTTATGGCCATTGACATCACTTAGCTGGACACCTTTCCTGAAACATCCATACTTACCTTTAATTGATATACAGTCCTGGATACACAATCACAATCACATATAACTGTATTGAATAGTGAGATGAAAATCTTTTCTCATACACACACACACACACACACACACACACACACACACACACACACTCCTTCAAGTTAGGTTTCCTGGAACGAGTAACAACTACCCTGGACCTCAATTCTTTGCTATAAAATGACGAGTTGATCTAGATGATCTGTATGATCCCTTTTCCTGGATCTGTTCTGATAGAGACTAAATTATCACACCTTCAGACTGAGTGTAGAAAGGAATTGTACTCCATTATTCCCTGAAAAATTGAGACATTTGAGTAGGATAAAAGAAAATGAAAGATTTGTTATAAATCTCTTTCCTGAAGCCATTTACCTGTGTAGATTATGAGCTTGATTTCCTCTCTTTTAGGAAATGTTACTTGTAGGCTTTGGATATACTTAATTGGCAAAATAAAAGCTCTTGATGAGCTGGATAACATATTACAAAAAGGACTAATTTAAGTATTTTAGAACAGGAAGCCTGATTTTAGTGCCTGCTGCAATGTGGTCTTTGATGCAATTCATTTTTCTTTGCCCCTAGTTTTCCACCAGTACACAGGGATCCCATGCTACTTTACAGAAAGTTCATGAACCAAATAAGGGACTGGATGTGGGTTCTACCATGTGTACAGTATATAAAGTTTTGTGTTTTATGCATATTTAGATGTTCTGAATTGGATTATACCCTCTGTAGAGTAACAGTTAAGTCTGACATTTCCCTTTCACTCTCACCCTAGTGCACAGCCAGATTCAGCATTGTTTGCTGAGTGACTGACTGATGTACTAGGTCAAGCTGTTCACCCTTTCCCAACATCAGCCTTAAAACAAATAAAGAAACAAGGTACTTGAGTTTTATGGTTTATTTTTTTTCTCCCTTTTGCTATCAACCATCCTGGTGAACAAATTTAATCTACTAGTGCTTGAAGGGAGAATAAAAAAGGGAAGCAAGGCTGGTCAACCTCCAGAGCACCATAGCTGAAATATAAATGCCAGAGTAGCACCTGTTTCCTCATTAGATTCTTGCTATGCTGTTTTCTAGCTATTTAGGTTTGTGACTATAAAAAAAAAAGTATCAAGTTTCAGATGGAAAATGAGTGATAGGGCTGTGAAACATGCTTACAACGTTCTTTTCATTGTTCAAAAAAAAAACCCCCCAAATCAGCCTAAGCTAAAACGTCTTGCTGATGTCCCTAAAATATTCCATCTTTGGACAAAACCATTAACTATTTTTCAAAAGCCAATAATCAATAAGTCTTAATTTGTTGTGCTGACATTTGTGCAGGTTCCATCTAGATGAAATTAATTAGAAAGAAAATGGTTACTCAGTGATTGGTGAGAGGAAGGGAGTCCAGCGGCAAGACAAGCTTGACCCTGTGTTGTGGCAACATTTTAATGAGGCTCAGCTTCAGCACATTTGGACCCGTCTGCTTGTTGAGTGTGCGGGGACATTTCTAATGGGCTACTAAAGGCTTCCGAAATGGGCTAATGACTTTGAAGGCATTGTGTGTCTTCCTACCTAGCATGTAGGATGTGAAATAAACATCAGGGAGAGGAGAAGGTGAGTTACAATCTCACTGGAAACAGCACCCCTCCCTCCATGTTTCTCAGCGGGGAGATCCTACTTTCTGAATGCTACTCATTGAAGTGAGGTCGGATAACACTGAAGGGCATCCTGCCTCTAGGAGGGACTCATTGCCCAGCGCTGACTGTGACTTTCCCAAAGGATAACCAGACTCTGGGTAGAGTAGGGGAAGGCTATTCATCCCAGAGCCCTCAGGGGAGAGCACTTAATTTAATTGCTTTAGGAAACCTTCATATCAATGAAACTAATGGGGTTGGACAAGGAAAATACTGACCACACTTGATCAAATACATTGAATTTTCCCCTCTGCATATCATTAGGTTAAGAGGCATATTTCAGAGTAAACCTGAGGTGTTGGCTTATCATTAACCGAACCTCCAGGGAAGACCCAAAGGCCTGCACACCAAGGGTCTCAGTGTTGGGGTGTGGTGTCATTGGAAGAGGCTGCTGAGCAGCTGGCAGGCCCATCTTGCTCAAGTCCAGGGCCTCCTGAGGGGCAGTAGAGAAGGAATGTAGTGGACCCTGGCCACAACAGAGCTGCTCTCTTTTGAATCATCATTTCCAGCTTGAGACCCCTTTCTCAGTTTCCCTCTTGCACAGACTCAGAAGGACGTTTTCTGTAAAGCAAAGATTCTCTCAGCAGCTTAGAAGACAATAGCAGCCAAATAAGCAGGAAGAAACAGAAGACTTAAAAATACAAAGCAAGCAAGGCATAGTGGTGCACGTCTTTAATCCCAGTATTCGAGAGGCTGGGGCAGGAGGATCCCAAATTGCAGGCCAGCCAGGGCTGCATAGTGATACCTTGTCTCAAAAAACAAAAACCAACCAACCAAACAGAAAACCCCCATGAAACAAGAGTTGGCAAAAAAAAAAAAAAAAAAAAAAAAAATATGTTTTTTCAAGAATATATCTAAGGCTTATATAGAACCTTAGAACACCCAGACAGAGAAGAAATGGCTGAGGATTCAGCAGGGTTCATGCAGCCTTTGTGTCCATGTGTAACCCGATAGTGGTAATAAGAAAAAACATTTATGCTGCAATCACCATGCGCACACACTATGGCTTTGATGCTCATTGCAACCCTGAAAAACACTTCATAGAAAAGGGAACTGGGACACAGAGACTTTCAGGAGCATAGATAGCAAAGGCCACACAATTAGCAAGGCGATGAAGCTAATCAGGTGCATTTCCCTCCCTCATTACAGCTGCTGTGAGCGGCTCCAGTTGGCCTCCCTGCTAGAGAACATCTCACTACAGTAAAATATTAAAGGGATGAAGGATGGCTTCTTAGAAAGAAAGTTAAAAAGAAGAAGAATCCCTAAGAATGAAGGGAAACCAACACCAACAATGGTGACATGCGACATTGGAGCTGCACAAGTGTGGGACTGTTTACAAGGAGGGTGAATTGTCCTTCTAATAGGACCCGTCCAGGGGCATGTGGAAGACCAGCAGGCACTGGAGTGACAGGGATCTAGGCAGCAGCCCAGGAAAGAGGTGTATCTTGTAGGTCAGGGAAGTTGTGAGGACCCTGACACCCGTAACCAGATGTGCCTGGAGCAGAGGTTGGCAGCCTCCCTGGATCATAAACCCAGAATGGGACAAAATAGCCTGCCAGACTTTAAGCACACACAACACCTCCCAATCCTGATTTGTGTGCCCTTGTCCCCATATATTAATTTAGCCCCTGCCTTGTGCCAGGAGATGGTGAGATAAAAGCAAATACGATAACAACTTTGCTTCCAAGGAGGTTAAGGTTGAAAAGATGTGAACCAAAAATAAGAAAAAAACTGCTGTTGATGTGAAAATGGAGATATAGGAATGTCACAGTTCTGAAGGGTGGGAGAGGCAAGAGTCAGCTCCATTTGGAATGGTGTTCAAAGACCCTTGTTTTTGGGTATCACTGAGTTACTACCCAACATCGTGCCATGCACACAATCTTTTCATGTTTGAATCCATTGGTGCAGCCACTATGTTTCTTCTCATTTTCAGTTGTGCCACATCAGCAAAAGGAGGGCCCAGGGGCTTTACCCCATTCCTGTCATTAAGGACTACTTTGAGGCCACTCTTCCCCTGTTATTTCTTGAATGCCTTTCAGCTCTTTCTCCCACACTATGCTTGACAGTGCTTCTCTGCTATTCATAGGGTTTTCAATGGCTAAATGTTTTGGAGTGGGCTGCTGGGCCCTTCTCCCTAGTCTGTCTTAATCTGGAAGCTCAGCTGAAACCTGTCCACCATGGGTGGCCCTGCTGGTATCTGAAATACCAGTGGCATAGCTTTCAGCATTACAGAAACACAAGCCCCTACTGCACAACAAGCTGACAGACATGTGGGGGTCAAAGACCCTTAGAAAATATAATGTTTGAGAATAAAGAGAAACACTTGGGTGGAAGCAGGGAAGAAGAAAGGGGAAACAGAACCTTCACCTAAATTTGCAATTCTGGGTAGGAAGTTGAAAGTCTTGAGAGAGAGAGTTTTCTTCTGTGTTGGTCTGTGAAAAAAAAAAAGAGGCTATCGTCAATGAAGATTTGATTATGGTTGATACTAAAGAGAAGACTTGCTTTCCAAAACAACCCAAGAACTGATGGATAATGGCCAAGGACACATGCAAGACTGTTATTGAGTAATGACCCAAAGCCTACTACAGAGACTTTCAGTCTGAGTAGGAGAAACACCTTGATGAACTTGGGAAGCTGGGTACTTGAAGGACCAGGTGTATGATCCCCCAAGAAAAGGCAACAGGCTTCAATGGAAAGAGGACATGTATGGGTAGGCAGACGCAGGGTTGTAACTCAAGTTTTACAATGAGTTAGTTATGTGACCTTGGGTAACTGATTTCCCTTCTCTGAGCCTCAGTTTCCCTTCACTGTCCTTAAAAGGAAAGAATAGGAATGAATGCCTGTTAAATTTTTTTTTTTTGCTGTGATATATACTTTCTTTTATTGATTCTCTGGGAAATGGATTAGGAATAACAGTTTCTGTAGGGTCTGGATAGAAGAGTGAGCATACACAAATTTAATGCAGAAAAGGGGACATTCTAGTAGGCATTGTTGAAACCCCTGGCTTGATCCGAAGGGGTTGACAGAACCTGAGGACATCAGTAAGAAGGAAGAGGAGGGCCTGACTATTTCTTAAGAAAGCCCACTCCTGCATAATAGCAAGGGCAGGTGGAAGAGGAACTTCCAAGTGAGTTTCTCACAAAACAATGGCTGATTTACAGCCACTCAGGCAACCTGGCCAGTCAATGGCTGACTGCAGGATGAGGCTTGAAACAGGAGACCAGAGGCTGGTGAGTGCTGGTCTGAGGGCATCACAACCTCTGCTAAAAACTGGGAGCCTGGTAAATTCTTGGTGTGATCTGTTATTTAATCCTCAAGAAAACAGAGATAGGATCTGCTCCTCTGAACTCAGTTTGGGCCCCAACAGTCTAGGGAAAAATGCTAGTGGCAACAGAAAAGAAAGTGTTTTTGTTTCTTTGGTTGGTTTTCTGGAAAGGTCTTGTGTGTTTTTTGTAGAGTAAAAAATTTGAGAAGTGGATAAAATGAATGCTCCATTGTTGGAGGGAAAATGACGAATGGCAAAATAGTCTAAAGAACTTTTTCAGGTGAGAGTTTATTCCCATTTGTTTTCTTACTTTGCATCTCACCAAACCCCTACAGGGTGTGTTGATGTTGCAGATGAAGAAATAAGCCCAGAGTGTAAATCCTAGGCAGGAACCTGGTCTGCTGACTCTCCATGCTCCACCCTTTGTGGGGCAGCATGCTGCACCTTACTCACAGGTGAAAGAAGTTTCACCAATAGATACATTTTAATCCAATATAAAACAAGTGCTTTTTCTCCTTAAAGGAATATTTGCAGGACATGGAAGATAAAGTAGAACATTAAAAAGACCCCATCCAGAAATAACCAGCATTATTTTTTACCTGCTTTCTCTCAACTTTGAAAAAATTCTAAGCTGCAAAAACAATGGAAAGATAATGAACCTCTGGTAACCTTTCATTTAGATTCATCAGTTGTTAACACCTCAGAGGGTTGTCCTTCTCTGTCTTTGCTGTATTATTTGGAAATAATTTGCAAAACTGATATTTCAGCCCTGAGTATTTCAGCATGTGTATGATCAAAACAAGTTCACACTCCTACAAAGCCACAGTAACATTGTCACAAATAAAACTCTGGATTTTTACATTTTATTTCAAAACTTTAATATTGACTTAATAATATCACCTAAAAGTTAGTCTATAGTCAGCCTCCCCAAATGTCTTTATAACCTTCTTATTTTGATCCAAGATATGAGTTGGATGCACTGGATTTATTGTCATGTCTCAAGTAGTCTGCCTACTTAAAATTTTTTTTTTTTTTTTTTTTGTCTTTTACAATGTTGACATTTTTGGAGTGTTCAGGGCAATCTTTGAATAATTTTCAGATTTTGCAGTCATCATTAGATTCATGTTAAATATTCTTGGTAAGCGTGCTACATAGGTCATACTTTGTACATTTTGGAGATTTAATTTTCTGTTCTGAGCCTATGTAATTTCTCTGATCATAAAATGGAATAATGCATGTTGTTGTTTAAAATAAGGTTTCAGAAATATTTCAATAGCATAGCACTTGGTGCCTGGTGCTATGCCTAACACATTGCTCAGTGAATTTATAAATTAATTATGAAATGCTGTAATCTATAATGAGCCTCTTATCCTTGGAAGTACTCAAGCAGAGGCTGGTTGACCCCAAAAGGAACAAGTTGAGGAGAGGATTTTATATTGACAGAAGTCTTCTTTGATTCTGGTGACTTTCCTCATATTTTATTTTTCTCATATTTTAAATGACATCCTAATATCAACCTTATTGTTGGATTTTGAAAAGTTCTTCTACTTATTTATTTTTTGCTTTGTTTTTGTTTTTTGGTACTGGGGGTTGGACCCTGAACCTGATACATGCTTTGCAAGTGTTCTGCTACTGAGCTACACTCCCAGCCCAGTTTTTACTTTTTATTTTGGGACAGGGTCTTGTTAAGTTACACGGGCTGCCTCTGGCCTCAAACTTGTGATCCTCTTGCCTCCACTTTCCAAGTGGCTGGAATTATAGGCACGTGCCACTGTGCCTGGCCTTGAAAGTTTCTTTTGTGTCTCCTTCCTTTTCGTTTATTGTTATTGAGTTTCCTCCTTTTTCTCTTTCACCATCATTTTCCTAGTTGCAAAATTCTCAGCATTTTACAAGTCTTTTCAGTCTGTGACACCAAGAACAATCCCTCATGCTGTCTTGGAACCAATGGATCCTTGCATGGTCACAGGCAAAACTAGGTAACAGACCCAGCCTCTGGATGAGATGTTTGTTCCAGAAAACTATTTCAGGGTACCCAAACGGGCTCCTCTCAACCCAGAAAGTGTCCAAGAAGTGTTGAGGTGGTATAAGGCTTCTTCAGGGCTTGATCCTATCCTGTTTCCTAGTCTTATCAACAAATTCTGGACACTCCGTTGCCTTTAATTTCAGTGCATGGTTTTGGGGTTTGTGTCTCTCCACAGTGCATGGAAAGAATAGCTTGCATCTGCCTGTGTGGGGCTGTTGTATTATTCCACTGGTTTTTTTCCCCCTGGGCTTGCCTGGATAATGTTCTTCCCTTACAAATTTCATCTCACAGCACTGTGCATTGAAACGATGCAGTTATGGAGCGCACAGGGAAAAAAATTATAATGCCATTAAAAGTTATCATAAATTTCAGATCAGCATCACTTCTAATCCGATACACAATTTTACTGCCTCTATAAAGTAGGTGATTTGCAGTGGTCTGAGGCGTCTCCTGGAGCGTTTTACTTCTTTTTAAATTAAACACACCAACTTTGTGCTGAATTCAGAGTGTGGACATAAAAAAGGGGGTAAAAAGGAGAGGGAAGGGACATCAGATGGGAATTGCAATTGAATCTTTATATATGCCATCTTGGCCCTGTGGTACTAAATATAGTGCCAGGTAAATAGATGTGCTGAAATATTCAGAATAAAAAACAAATGTTCCAATAGCAGAAGCGTGAGCCCAGAGAATGTTTCCACACCACTGTGCTTAAAATAATAAAATACTGTTGTTTAAAACTACTCAATCCTAGAAACCCCTATGTTGTAAAAAATATAGTGCTGGTATATGTGTGAGGGGCTGTGTGTGTTGAACATATATATGTATATAAAAACTCCTAGGAAATTAAACAGAATATAAGGGGCTTGATTTTACTGGTTGGAAGGTTACACTGATTATTTCTTCGAGGTGCACTAACTCTTCTTGGAAGTTTAGGACATCAGAAGTTGTCATTTACCAAATGACTCTCCAGTATTCTGAAATGGAATGTCCCCAGCAAAGGCTGACCTATTAACCCCCATGTAGATGAATGCTTTTGTGTACAGGCAGAGATGTGGTACACACCCATGTGCTAGGACCAAAGAGAACTCCCTTCACAAAGTTTCTGGTTGAAAGGATTTGATTGCATTTTGATGTTACTTCTCTCCCCATACCCTATGTGCAGTTAGTTAGTCTTAGCTACGAAAAAGGTTACTAAATGCATTCTTTATGCCATGCTGTATTGAATACTGAAAGAGGCAAAGAAAACAAAAACAAAAACAAAAGAAAGCAATCTCCAGCCTGCCTGCAAAGGGCTCATAATCTAGAGGGCAGTTTATAGGAAAGAGTAGAGCATGCTCAGTGGTCTGGATGTGTGTGTGTGCATGCCTACATTGAGGGCGCTGAAGAGGGGAAGCTGCTGTGTGCCAGCCATGATGGAATGGAGCACAGCAACACATATCTCTTTCAAATAGTCTGAGTTTTCCAGTCTAAATATTTTCAGTAATATCAATTGCTCAGTTAGCAAATAATATACTAAACAAATATGTATTAAATTCTGGCTACTGTATGTTATTCATTTCCAGGTTTACCTCTACTGCTTAGCATAGTGCTAGAGCAGGCAGAAATAAATTGAACATATTTTGAATTAATGAAGTTTGTGATACAAAATGAATAATACGCAGCATGTAAAGCATTTGACATTGGAAAGGTACCCTTACTTCAGTTATATCATTTAATGCTTTACAATAAAATAGGTATTATTTTGACTTTGTTATTACTAGGTGCTGTTGAGTTGGTCTGACTCAGCAATCCTCATAGGGTTTTCTTTTTTTTTTATTGGACATTTTAAATGTACACCTTAATGTGATTCATTCTGACATGTTTTTCATTGTGGCATTTACATATATGCATTTTGATGTACCTTATTCATATAGGTTCCCCCTTACCCTCTTGTCTCCTAGGGTTTTCAATGGCTGATTGTTTCAGTAGTGGACTGCCATGTCTTTCTCCTGTTTTTGCGGTACAAGGGATTGAACCCAGGTCCTCAAGAGAGTGCAGAGCAGCACTCTACCAACTGAACTAAACGTTAGACCTATTTTGACTTTACAGAATATGAAAAAGAGATTCTACGAGGGCATGTGATTTCCCTCAAAATATTTGCTGGACTGGACCAGATCTGGATTATCTTGTTGCAAGTCTTGCCCTTGTTTTACACTACCTGGGTTTTGTCTGATGCACGTGAATGCACAGACTTTGGTGTGAATTGCTCACATGTTGGGTCTCAAGGAGGGCTGTGGCTACACATGTCGTCACAGCCGACTCCAGCCTCTATGGTAGAACTAAAGGATCTGAAGACACAGTTGCTTGTGAACTGTGGTGACAAACAGTTGCTACTGTCATACCCTATGGGTTGACTATAACAGAGCAGATGCGTAGAAAGCTTTGGTTGTAATGCAATGCTAGAGTCAGGTAATAATGCATAAAATTTGTTTATTGTTAGGTGCTGTTGAGTCAAGTCTGAGTCATAGCAACACTACGTACAACAGAACAAAACACTACCCGACACTGTGCCATGCCAGGCACAGTTGTCAGTGCTTCTCTGCTATTCATAGGGTTTTCAATGGCTGATTGTTTTTTTGGGAGTGGGCTCCCAGGTCCTTTCCCCAAACCTACAGCACCCAGTATTCCCAAGCTGTCTCACATCCAAGGACTAACTAGGCCTGACCCTGCTTAGCTTCTGAGATCAGACAGGATTGGATGCCAGGGTGGTATGGCTGTAGATCACATAAAATTTGTTGTTGTTAGGTGCCACTGAGTGGGGTCTGAGGCATAGAGACCCTCATAGGGTTTTCAATGGCAAAATTTAAGGGGTAGTTAATACCTGTCAGCACATTATAATCTCCTTCAGTCTTCACTACAAGCCTTCAAGGTAGGATCTATTGTTACCATCTGTATGCTATAGATGAAGAAAATAAGGCACACAGAGATTAAGAAGTTTGCCTAAGGTGAACAGGCTGGAGTCAGGATTCTGATACAGTCTGACTCCAGAGCTTGTGCCTCAACACAACAGAACATCATTCATTCATCTAACTTGTGTTGATGGGGTTGAGTGGGGTGTCCTCAGCATTACTGGAGACAAGACATTGGGCTAAGACAAATTTGATGAGGTGAGGCATGACCCAATATATGAAGTGGTTTCTCTGTGTATAAGAAGAATGAACAAATGAAATTGTTCCATAGCATGTGCTATCACTAGAAAATGATGTATTTCTGATCTTGTGAAGGACAATCATATTCATTTGTATATTTTATATTTGGAAAACGGATTATAGTTGTATAGCAGGTTCGCAGGGGTGGAGCTTCTGATATAAAATGCAATTAATTGTGAACTCTAATTACCTATTAAATAACTAATGCAGTTAATAAATTATCGAATATTTATTAAGTGCTTACTAGTACTCTGATAGCTGTTAATTTATCAAGTACAATTGTCTTTAATCAAATCAGACTATCTTACCTAAAACATGATAGTTAGCCTTTAAGAATTTTACATTTCAAATCAATATTTATTCAATAAGATTGTTTCATTGAAATTAAATAACTTTAATAATAAAAATGTTTAATAATAAATATTTAGCTCAATAACTATTTTAACATTTTCTCTTATGTTGATTTAAATATGCTGATATAGGAAATATTTACATGCATTGATATATTTTATAAAATATTAATAACTTTAAGACTTAAGGAAATCAGACTTCTCACTCTAATGAAACTCTAAGAATTCTTTAATGCTGACTTATAGTTTTTATTTAAATTAAATTTATTGGTAACTGATATATAAAACATAAAAACTCTATATGTATGGAGTACCATGTGTTGTTTCAATGCATGTACCCACCATGTAATGTTTAAATCAGAGTAAACATATCAATCCAGTCAAACATCTGCCATTCCCTTAGGGTGAAAGCATTCAAATCCTTTCATCCAGCTTTTTGAATTATATATATATACATATATATATAATTATTATTATTGATGTTATTATTATTATTATTTATAGTCCCCCTACTATGCAAGAGCACACCAGAATTTCTTACTTCTATCTAACTATAATTTAGTACCCATTCATCAACCTTTTCCCTTCTAGCTGCCCATGATTCTAGTTTCAACTTCTAGGCAATCAACGTTTTTAAATTTTCTATATGAGTGAGATCATACACTACTTGTCTTTCTGTGCCTGGCTTATTTGATTTGATCTCATCATCTCTAATTCCATGCATTTTATCATGAATGATAGAATTTTCTTTTTTATGGCTAAATAGTAGTGCATCACATATATGTATTATGTTGTCTTTATTCATCAGTTGATGGACACTTAGGTTGTTTTCATTTCTTGGCTATTGTTAACAGTACAATGAATGTGGGAGTGCATATGTCTCTTTGACATACTAGTTTCCTTTCCTTGGCATATGTACCCTGTAGTGGGATTGCTGGATCACATGAAACCTTCATTCTAGGATCATCAATGTTTTATTGTTTTCACTGTAGATATCTTTCACCTTTTTAGTTAAATTTATTCTTAGGTATTTATTGTTTTAGTAGGTATTGTAAATGGAATTGGTTTCTTGATTTCTGTTTCAGACAATTCATTACTGGCCTACAGCAGTGCTATTAACTTTTGTGCATTGATTTTGTATCCTGCAACTTTGCTAAATTTGTTATGACTTTTTTTGCAAAGCTTTTGAGGTTTTATGAAAATATAAAATCATGTCATCTGCAAACAGTAATGATGTGACTTTCCTCTTATCCAGTTTGAACAGATTTTCTTTTTATTGTCTGCTTGTTCTGCTAGGACTTACAGAATTTAAATGAAAATAAATACCAAAGAATTTGATGATGACACTTTCCTCTTATGAATATTGGGTTTTGGCCTGTAGTTAAGAGTATTTTTAAATACACCCTGGAATTGGTTAAATTTTGGATAGATGTGAAGCCAAGCATCTTGCCTGGTTTGGAGACACTTCTCAAAGGGACTACACCTTTAACTTTTAGCTTTGAAGACTGAATTATCTGGCTTTAATGGAAGAGTTTCAGCTGTGGAACTGTGTCATTGGTAATTCTTAGTGTTCTTGATTTCTTAACTGAACAATAATTCATTTCAGTTTGTAATGATCCAACTGTGCTGATGGAACATGAGTAGACTTTTTTTTCATGACATTTTAGTATCCAATTCAAATAAATGAAACTTTTCAGTTAACTATAGATACTATTGCTTCCTAGAAGTTAAGAGCAATTGTATTATGTAAGAAATCCTACATAACAAATTGGAAAAAACTGGGAAGTATTTAGCTGCAAATAATAGAAGAACTCACAGTGATTTCAATTTAAATGTTTGTATTTTTACATTAAATATAACTAGATGTCATAGACATCTGAAGATATGGGACTGAAAGTACTAGTTGAAAGTTTCACTGAAATAGGGTCTAGTGTTTGAATTTCAAGTTACTTCCCCTGTGGTTGCAGAATGCCTTCACAGGCTCACTAGCTAGGTTCCCTGCAAAGTTGGGAAAAGAGAGGTGGCAGCCACCCACACTGTCTATTTTCTCTGAAAAGCAAAAAGTTTCCCAGAATTTATGAGGACTCCTGGTAGACTTAGCTCTCCAAGGATGTCTCATATGGCTGCTCTTAGCCTGCAAAGAGTCCTGGGAAAATGAGCCCTCACATTTGCCAACCTCTCTCAAGGGAGATAAATAGAAGGGGTTGGGAATAGGTGTTGAGTCAATTAGCCTCCAATTAGGCTCCAGAGATGCATTAAAATATCTTATTCCAAAAAGAGTTCATCTATATAATTAACACATTAGCTCTGAAAGTGTTATAAAGCCAGATGTGGTGGCACACACCTGTAATCCCAGTGACTTGGGAGGAGGAGGCAAGAACATCAGGAATTTGAGGCCAGAGGCAGTTGTGCAACTTAGTGAGACTCTGTCTTGAAATAAAAAAATTTTAAAAAGAGGCTGTGGGTACAGCTCAGTGGTGGAACACCTTGGGTTCAATCTCCCAGTACTGCAGTCAACCAATCAATAAATCATGGAAATTTCAAGCATATTCAATAGTAGAGAAAATAGAATAATATAAATGCCTATCAATCCATCACCCATCTTCAATAAAACTAACTCATAGCCAATATTATTTCTCATAAATATATTCCTAACTAACTATAACTAACTGACTAGCTAAGTAACTAAATATATTCCACCATGTCTGAATGTTTTAAGCCAAATCCTAGACAATATATAATTTTATCCATAAATATAGCTCCTGCAGCAAAAGTCTATTTAAAAAGAAGGTATAGCTGTATTACTACTATCATTCTAAAATGAAAATAATGAAAATCTCTTTGTATTATCAAATATTTGGTTTATATTCACACTTTTTTGTATTTTCTAATTTTTAAGTTTGAGTCAAGATAAAATATCTTTTCTCTATTGAATTTGCTATTAATTATTTTGGTAATAATTTTAGAAAAATTTTAAGTTGATGTGTTCAATAGTTTTTCCCACTTAAATACTCATGCATGTAAGTATTTGGAAATACTTTAAAGTCAAAGATTTATTATGGCAGCCTGAGGTTTGATCACCTGTGCACAGGAATCAGACTCTATAGAGTTCGGAGGATTTTGAGTATTACTTCTTGAAGTTTAACTTAAAGAGGTTAAGATATTGCAAAGTAAATGTATTGCTGTGGAGCTTCTCGGTACATTAAGAAATCTTAGATTACCCACTAGATATCAACTTCCAAGTTTGGGGTTGACTGGGAGCACATGTAGGGCAGCAGCTTGTTGTTGTCACTATGGTGCCAACTTAAGTACAATAGCTCCAAGCAATGTGGGACACTACAATTTGCCTATAATAAATGAGATTCCCCTTTAAGACTCATGCCTGCGAGTTTGTTTTCAAGGTGAATAGTTAGAGAAGTCTTGAAGTCTAGAAGCCATAAAAAAATGCTGATAAGTTTGAGTATTTAAAAAGAAAACAAAGATAGTGGATTACAGACAGTCAGCCCCACCCTACATGTCTATGAATCTGAAACAGATCATAGATATGTGGTTCCAGGAAAAGCCCCTCCCCTACTGAAGGAGTGATCAACCCTGAGAACTGGTGTAGTCCTAGGAGTTGGAGAAGAGGTGTGGAGAGGGTCTCCTGAAGAGACTCCTCAGCAGAGCTAAGCTAATGGGTGGACTACCTACCTCAGAGGAGTCTAATTCCAGTAAGAAGAGCAAATCCAGCCATTAAGGTAAATACGAGTGGAGATCTCTCAGACTCACAGGGAAAAACTTGTGTGAGAATAAGTAGTCACCAGTAGCACTGAGGAGGGAACCTGTCAGGCACTGGGAGTCAATGAGGCTCTGAGCCCCAACTGGAACACCAAAGACTGGAGACATCAGAAAGGAGTGCATTTAGAGCAGCTTCTACAGAGAATTTCAACCCCACAGGGGCTGGATATTGTTCCCTGTTCTAACCCCAGGGAGATAAGCAGCTGCCAGCTCACCTTCAGAGTAAGCTGCAAAAGACAATCCTGGGAGGTGAAAAATCCAGACTCACCTGAGTGGAGAAGAATTTCTTTCTTTCTTTCTGTCTCTGTCTCTGTCTCTGTCTCTGTCTCTGTCTCTCTCTCTCTCTCTCTCTCTCTCCCTCCCTCCCTCTCTCTCTCTCTCTCTCTCTCTCTCTCTCCCTCCCTCCCTCCCTCCCTCCCTCCCTCTCTTCCTCCCTCCCTCCCTCTCTCTCTTTCTTTCTTTCTTGAATGATTTTTGTTGTGCCCAAAGTTCGAGTTCCCCAAAGACCACCAAGGAGTCCGAAGTTGCATGTAATAACAAAGAGGCTTTATTAATGCTCGAGCTCAAGGGTACCACACCTCACTGGCACAGTGGTTCAGTGTTGGGACCTTGACTCCTTGCAGGGTGAAGGCTTATATTGTGGGTTACAAGCAGGGAAGGAGGGGGCGGAGAAGGCAGAAAGTCCAAATAAGGTAGGACTTTGAGATAAGGTGGGGCTTTGAGTTGCTAAAGCCAGAGGGGTCTGCTATTGAAAGTCAAATAAGGTGGGGCTTTGAGTTGCTAAAGTATGCCATTGTATTATCTTGAGGCCTGGGAGTTCCAGGAAGTTACTGCCCATATCTACAGCCCTTTGTTCTGTCCCAGAGCATTCTGATCTAGTGACCTTTTAAAGGAATTTGTGGAGCGGTGCCTGCAAGACAGAAACCTAAGATAAGGGGGTCATTTGGGCCAACTTTGGGCTCTTGGGCAGCCTGGGCATCTCAATTTTAACCTTTTATTTGTTTTGTTCTGCTTGGTATTATTTTATTACTACTTTATATTCATTTTACTATGTTCTCTGTTATACTTTTCTCCCACATACTTTTTCTGTCAATCTTACTTTACTTTCTTATCTTATTCCCATTCCAGACTTCCATTTCTCTTTGTTAATTATTAAACTTTAGCATTTAATAAATTTTAAACTCATAGTTTGTCTAATTCATATCCTAGTTATCTTTTTTTCTAACAGTACTGGGCATGTAAGTGAAATACCCAATTGATTTTTCTACATTTTAGTAACTGGTTGCTTGTAAAATCATTATTTTTGTAACTGATATGTGATTCATCACCTCTAAATGGAAGTGGGAATCATAAACACAAGAGAAGATGACTCACTAAGAAGTCCCACATAAAGTAAAAATAAATAAATAGATTAAATTAAATAGTAGGAAAAAAAGAAAAACTGAGAGATATATCCATCCCAACAGATGTGCAAATCACAACACAGAAAGATGAGAAATATGAAAAAGTAAGGCAACATGACTCTTATAAAAGACCCTAGCTCCTTAATAATTAAAAGCAAACATACTGAAATGCCAAAGAATTCAAAAGTCTACTTTAAAAAATGATCGATGACTTCAAAGAGGATACAAACAAGCAGAGGAAAGAAGTAAAAAAGTCAACTCAAGTCCTACATATGAGAGTCAGCAACATGGATGAGAAAGTCAGCAAACAGATGAAAAATTCAGCAAAGAAATTGAAATTATGAAAAAAATCCCAGAAATGTTAGAAATGAAAGATTCAATAAATGAAATAAAAAACATAGTGGAAAGCATCACAAATAAACTAGATCAAGCAGAAGAAAGAATATCACGGATTAAAGGCATATTTTGGACATCAATAAAAAAATAATGAAGAATAACCATAACTTAAGAATCCAGGACACAAGACATCAAACTGAATTCATGGGGTAAAAGAAGGAGCTGAGTTTCAAACTAAAGGCATAGAAAACTTACTCAATACTATAGCAGAAAACTTCTCAAACCTGAGGTCAGATATAGACACACATGTAACAGAGGCATTAACAACCCCTAACAGACATGGCCAGAAAAGAATCTCTCCATGTCACATCATAGTTAAAATGCTAAGTTATTTACCAAGACAAACTCAAAAGAATAATTTTCAACCAAGAAAAGCATGGAATGATATAATCCAAGCCCTGAGAGTAAATAACTGTCAACCAAGATTGCTGTATTGAATAAAGTTATCTTTTAAATTTAGTGGAGAAATAAAGACCTTCCATGATGAACACTAACACAATTCATGACCAGTAAGCCGTCATTGCAGGAGACGCTTAAAGGAATTATACACGTAAAGGAGGAAGAAATACAATCACAAACATGAGAACTCAGCAAATAAACTTCACAAGCAGAAAGAAAAAAAATTGTAAACTAGGAAAGAATCAAATATATTTAACTCAGTAACAGAGTAATTCCTAATATGAATAAGAGAAAGAAAAGAACAAATAGCGTTTGAGCCATCTAAGAAAACAACCAACAAAAGTATAAGATCCATAGAATACAATAGTACTATGTCACTCAAACATTTCAGTCCTTGACCAATATTTTCAAGAGAATTCTGATCCTGTGCTCAACTACTTACTTAGCACTTGACCACCATGATAAAATCTGTATGAGATGACATGCTTATCTGTTATGCTTCCAGGTTAAAAAAAGGTGAAAGCATCACCTTACACATTGATTTCGAGCAATAAAAACCAGTCCTGGTGCTGTGCTCATGATTATATAGAATATACACACATGCATGCATGCGCACAAGCATGCCTGTGCATACACACACACACACACGTTCCATACAGGCATCATGAAACTTTTTAGTACTAAAAGTAGAGGAAAGAGGAAGATAGAACAATTTATTAAAAGAAGAATTTATTGCTAAGTATGCAAGTGGCATACATGTGTCTGAATTAGCCATTTAGTATGGTGCTGGAACCAATAAATACATTTACATTCTTTCTTTATTTCTTTTTTTCTTTTTCTTTTCTTTTTTCTTTTCTTTTTCTTTTTCTTTTTCTTTTTTTTTTTTTTTTTTTTTTTTTTTTTTTTTTTTTTTTTTTTTTTTTTTTTTTTTTTTTTTTTTTTTTTTTTTTTTTTTT